>CABHPQ010173858.1:0-41090 GCA_902168405.1 Peromyscus aztecus | reverse complement strand
GCTGCTCTTCTAAGAGGTCTTGGGTTCAATTCCCAGCAACCACATGGTGGCTCACAACCATCTATAATGCAATCTGGTGCCCTCTTCTGGCCTGCAGGCATAGATGCAGGCAGAACACTATACATAATTTTAAAAAGTACTATGCCAATGGCATGTTCAACAAAGAGCTACATCTATGTCCATTTAAGTAAATTAGAGAGTATCTGTTAAAAATTTTGATTGGGTCAGTTCAGGGAGCCAACTATAATATAAGCGTCACAATGTGTTCTTTATCACACTAAAGCAAATGATGATCTAGAGAGCAAACAAGTTTTAAAGGTGGCTGATTTTCAGAATAGGTGATAGATTCTAGCTTTGAAACAAAGAATATGGAGATTTGGAGCTCCAGAGAAATCAGAGAAAGTTTTGATTTCTCTTTGCTTTATGACATTCTTTTGTTTTTATTGATTAATGAAAGTACTTTTATATTTGTGCTGGCCACCATTTGGGGCTCAGAGGATCCAGTCAGAATTGAAGATCTATTTCTCATGACTCCTCTGGAAGAGTGTTATGGTACGGATCTTAAATGTTCAACAAAGGCCACATGGATCACTAGTGCAAGAAAGTGAAACATTTAGCAGGGGAGTCTCCCTCTTTCTCATTCTCCTCCTCCCTTTCTCTCTTCCTCCTTCTAGGACACCACAAGGTGACCATTCTTCTTCTATGGTGATCTTCCCACCATGATGTTCTGCCCTGCCATAGACTGCAAACAGTGGAACGAGTCGGCCATGGAGGGAGACTGCTAACAGATGAAACCTAAATAACCTTTTCCTCATCATATTTTTTCTTTATTTTGTATTTGTTCTGCCACAGCAGTGGAGAGAAAGCTAACACAGAAGGAGAAAGAATGTTAGTAAATTAATGTGTCAGCTTAGGTAATCATGAGATTAGTGTTATAAAAAATAAATAAATTGAATGAGTAAAGATGGATGTGGGATATGGAATACACGGACGGGAAGCTCGGAGTGTTTAAGAGACAAAAAAGGAAGGCCCCTACATAGAGACAGTTAGTCTTTAAAATTACGATAGGGTTGGGGGAGGACTCATGAAGTCACATCCCTGAGGAGTTATTGGCAACTAATGGCTGCTGTGGGAGGGAGTGTAGCATGAATCTTAAAAGTTCTTATTAATAAAATCAAACCCAGGCCAGGTATTGGGGTGAAATGCTGGATGGTCAGAGAGACAGAACAAGCCACAGCTATCTCACCTTGCCGGATCCTCAGCTGGTCTTGCTTCCTCAGACTGGAAGCCTCTATGTCCTCATATCCAAATGACTCTCAGCTGAACTGCTGCTAGAAGCCTGAATGCTTAACCAGCCCAAATGCTTCTCCAGGCCAAAATGCTTCTCCAGGCCAAATGCCTCTCCAGGGCAAATGCCTCTCCTGGGCAAATGCCTCTCCAGGGTAAATGCCTCTCTTGGGCAAATGCCTCTCCAGGGCAAATGCCTCTCTTGGGCAAATGCCTCTAGTTTCTGGTCCTCATGCCTTATATACCTTTCTGCTTTCTACTGCCACTCCCTGGGATGAAAGGCTTGCTTTCTGGGATTAAAGGCGTGGGTCACCATGCTTGGGTGTGTCCTTGAACACATGGATTTCTGCCTCTGGAATGCTAGGATTAAAGGTGTATGTTACCACTGCCTATCCTCATGTTTAATATTGTGGCTGTTCTGTCTCTGACCCCAGATATGTTTATTAAGGTACACAATATTTTGGGGAACACAATACCACCACAAGGGAGAACCAGTTTTCCTTAGGAATGAAGGCCCTGGTAGGTTACCCGAGCTCTAGCTTATAGCCCTGTATCTATGCACATATTGGTAGCTTTAAGTGGACAGTGAGTTAAGAAAAAGAGACACATGAAGTTGGGATGGGAAAGTAGGGGTGTATGGAAAGGAATTGCAAGGGTAGAATGGGTGATGGCTTTGATCAAACACATTACACGCACTCATGATTTTCTCAATAAAAATAATAAGTATTTCATAACATAATAGTTAACTCATTCTGTTTAGATATCAAAGTTGATTATATTCCTACCTTTACTTTCTAGCTAATTAGATCTTCATCCCTTCAGAGCCCTTCAGGATGACTATTGCCCACCTTTTTTTGCTGCGGTTTATTGGATAGCTTTTGTAGGAACCTGCGAACACCATGTCTCTGTCTACCTTTATGTGGCAACTTAGTTTTCTTTCTTGCAATCTTTTCTTCAGTCAAGTACTAAGAGTGGACACTGGAGCAGAGGGTTCACTGAGTTACTCCTCTGATACCCCACTGTTTACTCTCAATGGCTAGAAATTTCCTTCTAACTCAGCCACCACCAGTAGCTTGTGTTCAAAGCCTTCTGTGATCTCATCCCAAACGGCATTTCCAGAGCCATCTTTCACTACTGACTTTTATGTAGCCTGTGAATGAGCTGGCCTGCGCTACTTGACATTTCCTGCGATCGCCTTGTACCTTCACAGTTCCATGTTGGAGTGCGTCTTCTCCTCTCATGTCTATCAGCTTCTCACAATTTTTGGTGTGGTGCCATTATGTTTGTAAATATTTTGTTGGCCCTCCTAGCTAATACAAATTATAATATTAAATATAGGGAAACGATACATTACCTTGATTTTTTTTCATATTATAAGTTTGATTCAGTTGGTTTTTATTCATACTCAACCTGAAATGACTGGGTTACCAACAGCAGTCAGATTTGCTCAACACTGAAGTGTTAGGTCAGTTTACTCTCTTGGCCTATAATCACACTATTTAATAACACAAAGCTCAGTTTTCAGTTTACACGAGCCCCTAACATGCCCTTTAATGTGCAATTTTAGTATATGATTCCGTATTTTGGTTGCTTCCTATAGTGTTTAAGCTATAGACAAAACTCTTTAGTCACATAACCCAATTTTCTTGTAACTCAAGATTTGGAATCCACTTATTCCCACTGGCTATCTATGCCAACATTCAATCACATGTACTCTATTCCAGTTCTACCAATCATGGATTCTCTGTCACACACGTTACCTCTTTTCCTATATTTCTTTTCATGTGCCTGTCCCTGTTTCTGAAACGTTCCTCACCCCTGCTTCTACCGGACAGTACTTATACTCTGGGCCCGGAACGAGTGTCAGCATCTCTATGCAGGGGCAGGTAAGCTGCCCCGACCCATCTGGATTACTTGCCTGGTAATCACTGCAGTGCTCAGATTGATTGGTTTGTTTGCCTGTGTGTACCTCCAAGTAGATTCAGGTTATTAAATCCATCAGAGTTGTTTTACATCAGGGTTTCTTAGACTCGAGGCTGCAGGCTGCGTCTGAGTCATTGGAGGATTTGTTTTGTTTTCTTTGTCTTTTGAGATGAGGATTTGTTATGTAGCCAGTATAGTTTGGAACTTATTATCCTTTTGCTTCTGCCTCACAGGTAGAGACCTCACAGGTGTGGGCCACCATGCCCCGCTTTGCAGGATATTTTTAAGAACAAGGTTACTAGCTGGCCATTTTAAAATTAAATAAACAACTATCCATTTGATTTGGATCTCAATATTACCTTAATAGTAGATATAGTACAATGAAAGTGGAAAGCCATTCATTTTTAAATCTGCTGTGTATGATATAGCCACTGTTTTCAAATCTATGTGGCCAGTAAGTGAATCCAAGGATCTTAGGAATGGACACCAGGTAACACCGTAGGCCAGCCTATGGTAGATTCTGCAGGGGAACCCATGAATCATGGATACTGTTTGTTTTTTTCTTTTTCCTTTTTTTTTTTTCAGTTTCTCAAGACAGAGTTTCTCTATGTACCCGCCGTGGCTATCCTGGGACTTAATTTGTAGACCAGGGGGGCTGCCAAGTCATGGAGATCCACCTGCTTCTGCCAACCAAGAGCTAGGATTATAGGCGTGTGCCACCACTTCCTGGTGGATACTGTCTGTTTAATGAATTCTTCAGTCAACTTTTGTTTTACAGTGTGTGTGTGTGTGTGTGTGTGTGTGTGTGTGTGTGTGTGTGTAAATGTACATGTGAAAGTTAGAAAACAACCTGTGGGAGTTAGGTCTCTCCTTCCACTATAAGAGGTCTGGGAATTGAACTCAGCTTTTTAGGGTCTGGCACAGGGGCTCTTTCTTACCCACTGAGCCATCTCAAATGGCCCTAAGTGGCACTTTTTAAAGGCGAGACTGGCACCAATCTTAGTAGCTCTACCAATGTAAACAAACAAAAAAACCATACTTTTTTCATGATAATCTACTTAATTCACCTATCTCATCCACAAAGTATTTAAATAAACCTTTAGTGAAGCACAGCCTATGAAATAAAAATACAAAAATGATGACATGGAACCCCAGGGCCGATGGTACAGGCACAAGCATCTGCCAGGGTGCCCGAGAATGACAGCGCTTGGTTTTACACATCACTAATGTGAGGAGAAGCCGAAGTCCCCCTTCAGTGTGCCGCGGTAACTCTTCCTGAAATACTTCTCCAATACTCAGTAGGCTTTCCACACAGGGAATTTTAATTTCTTAAACTGCTGCCATAAAATGAAGAGGTAGACCTCTGGGTAAGCTACGGCACTGGGGTGTCATGATGGAGCCCGTGACAGGACAGCCTCAGCATTTCCTGACTCTCCAGAGACTGCTTTCTCTTGATTATTGCTAGTGTGTCACTGGTTCCCAAATTGGTTAAGAGTAGATACGTGACTTACAGTGCAAGTCCACCTCCTCAGGCTCCAACCACTGTGACAAGGCTAAGTCCCAGAAGAGGGAATGTCTCCCCCAGTTTTTCCTTTAATTTACTTTTCTTAGACCCAAAGGAAAACAGATCAAATAAAAGAACAAGAATTAAAACGTGTGGCCGGTTTAATTCTCTGTCAGTGACACTCAACAAACATTTTAGAAATCGTGTGCGGCGCTGGAGTATTGAGTTATTGCTGATTGTGAAACTCCACATTAGCAGGGCTGTGGGTTTCCTGCAGCATTCAGATCCACTGGGAAACCAACAGCAAGAGGTGGGTTGTGTATGGAGGGAAAGGTGTTTAGGCGCCAAACACAGTTCTGTGCCACTGTGTACATTACATGCACTCTCAGGGGACCTAAGCATTGTCCATGTTATGATCAAGGGAGAGACTGAAAAGCATGAAAGGAAGGAAGGAAAAAAGGAAGTGAGGGAGGGGCGGAGGGATGGAGGGAAAAAGGGATGCTGCAAAGAACCTATTTTTGTTTTAAACTCAGCGGCACACTGGTAAATGGTGACTGGTCTCTGTGAGGGGAAGGAGGGAAAATAACCCAGACTCATCTGTCACGTTAGTCCCATTAAAAATGTCATTGTCCATGAACACATTCCAGAGAAGAAGGGAATGAAGGGTCCCTGGATCTGGTCTCTTGGGTCTCTCATATCCTCAGCTTCCACACATGCAGAGGGAACTGTAGTGATTGTTTGTAACCACATCTCTGGATTCAGTTTGTCAATCAGGTTGGTGAATTGCAAAATTATGTGACACTGGGGCTTAGCAATCATCTATGTATGTTCCCTTATGATGTACTCATTGTAGCACTTGGGAATGGATTGATCCCATCTGAATTTCTAGGTGGTAGCATGCTTGTCGTTGACATGGAGGTTCTCTGTCTCTCAGGGAAAAGCTTCTTCCAGGCCATCATTACAAACCTTCCATAGTCTGAGTGACACAGGTGGATGGACGGACAGACAGACAGACAGACAGACAGACACACACACACACACACACTGTTTTGTTTCTTAGAAGATCTCCCAGAGTCACAGTCTTGACCTTTGTAAACATATGCCAACTTCACTATTCTAGATGTATTCAACTTTCTCCCCATTCCCAAGACAATGAGGAGAAAGCTCCCAGCTCTCACCTCCAAAATGGTCATGTTTTTTTGATTGGCAGCAGACAAGCGATTAGCATCTCGTGTTTTCTCTGTGGCTTCTCTCAGTAGATCCCAAGCATCGTCAAGTTTGTCCTTGTAACGTGCCAGCTTCTCACGGAGGTCCTTTTCCATTTCTTCATTCCGGGCTCTGGGCTCTCCAACCAGTCTGTTTATTTTCTTCGCAAGGCTTTCTGCTTCCCTGCAAATACCCGCAGCCCCCAAGTGTACATCATAAGGGTTTACTTACATTAAGCTATGTTATGAGGAGATGCTAACACAAAAAGATTAAATATATGTGAAAACACACCAGCAGATTCACTATGCACTAAGTCAAGGTGAACTGGTGTCTTACTGTGGCAGAATTTTAAATTAAAATGGAAAAGACACCTGTTAAGTTTAGTAGGAAGCTTATACTTTTAATTGTTTAGGGGTATCATGCCATGATCACAGTGTGACTGACGAAAGGAAAAGTTTTGTTTCGATGCATATATAAAGACAAACAGATCAAAATGCCAGTTGTGCCAACACAATGCGATACTTTCTTTGACTGTGAGGAGTGACTGTTTGCTTAGGTAATTGTAGATAGAACTCCCAGGGTGTGGTGATATTTTACTTATCAGGCAGGGGCTCTGTGTATTCAAGGCCATACTAGGGAACAGAACCAAGTGTGGTGATACACACCTGTAATCCCAGTACTAACCATAGAGACCTGGAGGTATATACAGACAGGCAGTGACAAGGAAGTGAGGTAGCTGGGCTAAGAGCCAATGACAGGGCAGAAAAGCAAGGCACATAAAGGCATGGGTAGACAGGAAGTAGCTCGCATTTAGAAGCCACAGAGCTGGTAAGGTAAAGTTGGCTGGTGGCTATTCCTATTTCCCTGTCCTCTAAGGCAAGCTTTATTTATTAAAGCACAAATAAAATATCACCACACCAGGGTTTTGTGTAGCTAGCTTAATACCATAATTTTGTTATTTTGTCTTTTTGTTTTTGTTTTTGTTTTTGGAGCTGACGACTGTACCCAGGGCTTTGTACTTGCTAGGATCTACCACTGAGCTAAATCCCTAAGCCCCTTAATTTTAATCTACTCTACTTTTTCTTACAACTCAGCGATCTTGAAAGCCCTTGACTTAAGTTGCCAACGTTTCCTAAAATGGCAAACTAATGATGGTTTCGCAAAGTGTGACTTATCATTTATCAAAGTAGGTGGTCATCTCTTCTTCCTCCTTTTCCCCCTTCTCCCTGCCCATCTTTTCTTTTTCCTTCTGCATCTCCTTCTCCTCTTCTCCCCTCCCCTTCCCTTTCTCTCTGTCCTCCTTTGAGACAGGATTTCATGTACACCTGGTTGGCCTTGGATTTGCTACGTGGCCAAGGATGACCATGAACTTCGGATCCTCCTGCCTCTCTATCTCACAAGTGCTGTAATTGTGGGTGTGCCATCATGTCCAGTTTATGTAGTGTTGTGGATCAAGGTCAAGAGCTGTGCGTATAAAGCAAACACCTACTAGCCAAGTCACACCTTTAGCCTTTTAAACTTATTGATAATTCCAACACTTCTAACACCAGTAATTAGGAAAGGAAGCCTATTGGCCTACTTATGAAAGGTAACACTAAAAAAGTTCATTTACTTATTATTTCATACATATATATAGGAAAAACAGGCTTTTAATTAATTTTAAAGCAAAGTAGGTAGAACAAAATGAAAGTATGAAAAATAAATAATAACAAACATCCCCAGAGAAGAAAGGAAACCGTATTCTGCTCACCTATGGGGTAGAAATGTAGTTAACACTTAATAACCTGTTCAATTGATCAAATGAAAAGACCCCAGAACATCTACTCACACCAGCTCATCCTCAGCCTTTTCCTTCTGGCTTTGGAGATCTTTACTTCTGAGTTCTTTCAGCATCCAGTCAATCTCGTTCTGAAGCTCTTGCAAGTTTCTCTCCGCGGTCTTGTCTGGACTTCCTAACGTTTCATTTAGTTTTACAGCTTTTTCATTTACAGCTGTTGGGGGTAAGACAAATTTTGTAAATTAGGTGATGAAAATGTCACACGAAAAACTTACCATTTCCTGGGTGTTCCTGCTGAGAATCAGAGGCAGGTACCGGTCACAGTCAGCAACAAAGAGGAAAATGGGACATATCTCTCCACATTAAACTTCTTTTGAGAAACCACAGTAATTAAAGTATTGTGTGTCTAGCCTCAAATGGAGGACATATAAATAAAGAAGAGATTCAGATTCTCTTCAGGGAAAGGTAAAAACGAGGAGAGGCAGAGGTTAACACCTTGTGGCTGAACACACAAGACCTTTTGCATTGTTAACCAGCCATATCCAGTCACTTTTAGAATACTGAGAAGGGAAACGCTATCAGCGGTGAACTCACTGAACACTGACCTGCCTTCACATTTCTACAACTCCCTCATCTTCAATTTTTTAAAGGAGAGCAGGGGCACCAATTTAGGGAGGAGGGAAGTAGATTAGGCTAGAGAGATGCATGCCTTCCGCACTAACATTCATCCTGGAAGTCTGTGTTTACTATGCAGTAAATGGGGTTTCAAGCTGTGCTATTTGGAATATTAGGATTCTCCAGGTGTTTCAAGTACTCTACAAATGATGTCTGTTCTGCCAAGAAACTGCTTGATAGGTTGGTGTTCTGGGCAAGATTTCATTTGGAAAAAGAATTCTCTGTCAAATAAAACTTTAAAAACTTAGTGAATTGAAACAGTTACATAGCTCTATCATTCATTTTAGCCTCACGTTTTTCTGAATGTTCTATGGGACATTAATTTGGTGAGTTGAAGGGAGATATTTTCTCAAGCTCTTTGTCTGTTGAATATATATTTCTATAATATTACCCACGAAAATCTTCAGAGTGAAGAGTCTGGCCTGCCCAAGAGGTATTTTCTAACATTTAGAGGTTTATCTGAAGACCTCTTTAAGATGTGATAAATCTTGAACTTTCCTTATTGAACAGTTTTTTTTTTCAGATTTGCACTGGGTAGAGCTCCCAGCTCATGTGCACACAGCAGTAGGGGTAGGCTTTGAATAGGTGGCTCTGAAATGTGGTACCCTATCCAGAGGTAGCAGCAGCATTTTAGACATGCAGATTCCCAGGCCCCACCACAGATCCACTGAGACAAAGAGTCTGGGAGCCAGGGACCAGCAATCTGGTGTTTGACCAAGTCCTCCAGAAGTTTCTGGTGCCTGCTGGGTTGTAAAGAACACTGACAAGTGCAAGAAGCTGACTATATCTCACCTGCTCTTTCCAAATCACCCCCTTTCCTTATAAATGTGTTCAGTTAGAAAGTTGCTGTAGTCAACACTTGTTCCTGAGTGTCACAGCTGAAGGTCTAATGATTCATTTTCCTTCCTAAATCTTAATGCAAAACTTAATTCCTGTGTGATGGTAGGTAGAGATGGGGCCTCTGCCATCTTCCAATGCTTTTTGTAGTCTGTTCTCAAAGATAAATCTCTGCAGAGAAGAATTTGGTAGGAAAAGAATGACCAGAGAAAGAGAATAAGGGAACACAGACCTTAGCTGCATCTTTTGGAATGTACATGTCACATCTTTTCAATTAAAATAGCAAGTGAAGTAAGGAAATAAATGTGCTACACAAAAATGGCTGCAATATCATGATGCTGCATTGAGAAAGAAATATCATTTGTATATAAGAGGGGCTGGTCAGAGGTCAGTGGTAGAATATTACCTAGCATGCACGAGGCCCTCAACTCAATCCCCAGCACTGGGAAGAAAGTTAGTTGAGCAGACAAGGTTTGATCCTTCTACAGCTTATGCAGGTGGAACCAGAATTTAAACTAAAGATGAATACGTTATTTAATCCTTTATTCCAAGGTATATAGTGTCCCTTTCAATACATCTCCTACAGAGTTGAAAAGAATTGCAAAATATGCTACTTGAATTGACTCTATTTATTCTGATCTTATTTCAGAAGAGGGTTTTATGATAATTAAAATATTTTAAAGACAAGGTAAAATCAATATAAAGGGAAACCAGAGAAAAAGAAAAAAAATGAGAATGAGGGAAATGTTTATAGATAGAAAGCCATGCCGTACTGTTTGTTCTGAAATATCCTAAATCAGCTTCAAATCATGACAGCGGCTGGTGCACAGCACAGAATAAATGGAGTCTTCTTAAGGGAAGTAGGCAGCATCCATGAAAGAAAACAAACCAGCTCCTCAGAGGAAGCAAATATGTTCTCCATATTAAATCTGAAAAGCCCTCCTATGAGTAAGTTTATCAGGGAGGAAATTTGTTAGTCTGTTCTGAGAAACAGACAAGAAAGATGTCTAGTACAAATTAAGTTCTTCTATAAGTCACGACATAAACACTAATGGGGTTGATCTCTGTCCTTCATTAATTCTAACCCATGAGATAAAATGCAGTTCACTCATGAGCTGATCAAGAGTCACGGCACAGTAGATATAAAATTACAGTAGATATAAAAATACATTGTGGTTGAATAGAAGTTGATTGTCTGTGAAGAGGCCATGACTCATAATGGGGGACGTTATGATAGATGAGCATTTCATCTATCTAAACAAAACTGAAACAGACAAATACCAGGCCGAAGCATTCACTTTTCCACAGCAATTTACTGCCACTAATAAAACACAAAAGGACTCCTGATTACCCCCATTACTGAAGTTTAGGTGAAGGAAAAAAGCGTGGCTCTGTAGGATGACCTATTTAATTTTTAGGCAACTCCCTCCCCTCCTCCCCGTTCTTTCTCTTTCTTGTCTTCCCTTCTCATCTCTTTTTCCTCTCTCCCCTCTTCCCGAAACTGTTCAGTCTTCTGTGGCCAATCTCATAGAATACCTCAGCTAGAATTTAGCATATTTCTGGTATATACAAACTTGAACTTCAACTGTGAGACTTGCGTTAATTCTACCAAATAGCATCTGCTGACAGAAATGAGCCATGTTCCCATTTCCTCAGCTACAACTATCCCACATGACACCTTACATGAATTAGAAAATGGTGGTATCCCTGCACAGGTGTATTCGGGTCATGTGACCAATGCATAACGTGGGGAATGAGAGCTACCTCTCATGACTGACAATGCTTTTTCATCTGGTGTACAGACCCATAGATGTGGCTAAATGCTATCTTTACACTGTCCCTAGCGGTGACTTTGTGTGGTGTACAACCTGTAAGATCAGAGCACAACAAAGAAACACACAAAAAGCTCATGTTGACCAAATTAGCAGCTATATTATTGTCTCTCTGTGGGGTGGGGCTAAGGGTGGAGGTGGGGGAGTCATTGCAAAGCAGAGAGTAAGCAGTGATGAACTGATGTCCACCAAAGCATGTATTAGCAGTTATGTTTACAAACAAGTGGCTTTAAAAATATGTATTTTATTTTATTGATGTGTATGCACAACCTGAGTGTTTGTATGGATACCATGTGCATGCAGATGTCTTTACAGACCAGCAGAGGGCATTGCATCTCTGGAACTGGAGTTACAAGAGGTTTTTGAGCTGCCTGAGTGGGTGCTTAGAATCCAATCTGGGTCTTCTGCATGAATGGCAAGTATTCTTAAGCACTGACCCCCAAAAGCTGAAATGATTTTAACATGAGTTACTAGGAGGCTATTGGGTGTTGAGGGTTTGAAACTTCAGACAGAAGATGGGAAAGGTTACCTTCAGAGATCTATGTGGAAGAAAGCAGCTCTCTGTCATACTATCGTTGTTTGGGGGCATTTTCAAATAGCATCAGTGGAAAATAATGCCAGGCAGAACACAACAGTTTCATGGACCAGAGCATGGAACACAGTGAGTTAACTGAGATATTTTGCTAGAGAAAGTAACATATTCCACCTCAGAACAGACTCATCTGAAAACGCTGTTGCTCCACGCGATAAGGGAGTCAGTCATTATTGATGTTGGACCACCGGTCTGAATTTGCCTTGAAGTTTAGCTCATATTCCCTCTATTTTTCTATATCACAAGGCAAAATTGCAAGAGCCCACAGCTTTGTAGAACAATAAAGATGTTTAACTTCTTAAAGAAAGAAGCCACTCTATGAACCTTCTGAACATGCATGCATATTTAACATTTATTTATAGAGACTGAAGTGCTAAGGACTTCTTAGTCTGGGCTTTTGCCCAAAGAAGTGGCTTCCACTTTAATTCTCAGTCATATTAGGAGATGCCAAGAACTAATTCCTAGGGAATTGTGGACTACATGCCAGGGAGCCTCTGGTGAACTTGTGCAGCCAAATCCCGAGCAACAGATGTTCCCTCACAACCCGTACCAAGTACTTGAAGGACCATTTTGAGGAATGCAAAAGCAGTGCTCATGTACCAAATTGAATTACAAAAATAACTTTTAAAGGGAAAGGATTAACAAATTGTAGATAGCTTTGACTGGAAAAATAGCCAAGTATAGGTTTTCAATGAATTATTTAAGCATCCTAGAATTGATGCCTATTCTACACCCATAATCGTTAATTAATCAACAGCCACCGCTCATTTAACTCCGTATGCTGTAGATTCCAGACAATCATTATCCCCAATATCTCAACCAAAATACTCTTTAAATCTAAGACTTGAATTTAGAAATGACACATTATTACAAAGGAATTCCAGTCCCATGCAATCCCTTCTTTAATTTAACTATAGGGGAAAACTAAAAATTAAAACGTGATTTTCTAATACCTTCGGCATCCTGGACAAGCTCTTTAATGAATTCTTCTAAGGATTTTGCTCTTGTGTTGGTCCTCTCAGCATCTTGTCCTGTTTGCTCGCCATCTGCTGTCACTTTGGTCGCCTAATGGTCCAGATTTAGGAAAAGCATAATTAATAGAGATGATGAAGTTAGAGCTAGATAAACTCCCACTGGCTACATTTTCCTTTTAGATTTTACTTTGAGCCAAAGGCAATCGATGAATTATTGATCAGATGTGCCGGCAATGACACCCTGTGCTCAAGTGTACAATTAAACTTTATTACTTTTTTCCATTAAATGGAAATCAGAGAGCTGTATTTGGTCCTATTAAAACCCCCGTTATGTGTGATGACACAAAAGTGTTAATACACAGTTATTTGAAGTATCTTCATGGTTCTGATGCCAAAAGTATTTAATGGAATCCTCAGCCCCTGCATGTTGCAGTTTTGTCTGTATTTTATTTTCTGAAACCATGTGGTATGCAGCAATGATCTCTTGAAGGAGGAACTGGTCTTCTGTCTCAATAAGCTTGATCCTATGGATTCAGTTTAGATCAATATGCTAATTAAGAAACAAAGAGGGTGGGGAGTACTTAGCTACTCAGTAGTTACATGCCTGTTTTGTAACACTCCAAAGATGCCAATAAAACATTAAGACAGAATTAATACTTGTTTTCCTAGATGGCATCCCCAGAAATATGGCTGCTAATCATAGAATCACACACCATGGTCAATAAAATGAAATAGAAGCCCCCAAACAGCTCTACCTTCCAAAGCATAACCTGAACATACATGGGTGACACTGGAGATGCCTTTGACACAACAGGATGGATGGATTTGAAGTGTTCATTGCAGACAAAACACGGTCAAATACAAATAGACTGGATGATGTTAAACATTTCTTTAACAGTAATACAAGGTCCAGAGCACAATGGCATGGCCTAAGCTTTGTTTCTCTATGTAATAGGACTTCTCTTTTGTTAAAAAATGCTAGTAATCTAGTTATTGACAATCAGAGAATCAAAATGTGCCTCTGTGTGATATTGCATGAGGTTTAAGTTTGCATAACAGTAACACTCTATGGCCGTGGTTCTCAACCTGTCGGTTGCAACCTCTTGGGAATGACCCTTTCATAGGGGTCGCCTAACACCACCTTGCATATCATATATTTACATTATGATTCTAAAAGTAACAAAATCACAGCTATAAAGTAGCAATGAAAATAACTTTATGGTTGGGGGTCATTGCAGCATGGGGAAGTGTATGAAAGCGTTGCAGCTTTAGGAAGGTTGAGAGCCACTGGACAGTCTTGTACTAGAGTGCTTGCATTACAGGAATGACCAGAGAATTCATTTTTTTAAATAAACACACAGTGGATTTTATACAGCAAATGTTTGTTTGGCCAGCACAAAACATGGCAGGAGATATCACAGGAATTGCTCTGTATTTTATGTTTTCCCCCCAGGGGCAACAAGAAGTTGCATTAATGGTAGAATCTGAACTCCAACTACTGTTACACAATTTTTCAATTTCCAAGTGTTCACATCACAAGGATGAAAAGTGATGAAGTCATTGGAACCATTTAAAACTCTGTTTGCAGAAGGTACCAATGACCTGGAGAATACTAACCAATGTACTTAATGGTCTGATTTATTCTTCTGAAATATTAATAATGGGATTGTTTTTACTTTAGATTTTTGGCAATTCTTTTTCGAAGTAAACTGTGCACATAATTTCTAAGTATCTCAGTTGCCTGCTTCCATGGTAATTGTTAAGAGACCCAGTAATTTCTTTCAAATCAGGTCTCTGTAGATATTTATACCCGAGGCTTAGATGTGTCAAATAATTTTACACACACACACACACACACACACACACACACACTTCTTTCAGTGTTACTTTTGATTGCTGACTATAGTAAACTAAGATATTGACAATCTGAAATAGCTAAGAGGTTTCTGTGCTCTAAACAGTACCCTAACCCTACACTCTGATGATACCACTCTGATGTTCACATGTCACAGAACACCGTAATGGACAGGATCTACAATATGGTCATCCTTCAATATCTTATGAGTGAATATATCCACCAGCAGCACCAGTATATACTACTACATAGAAAATATATTTTTTTGACCTGATGTTTATTTGTTGCTGTAACACTATCTTTTCTATATTACCAACTGATCACATAGTCACACCATCAGGTACACTAACCTTTAAAAATTTAATACAGCTAATCCTGTAAAATGTCTGTTAGTATGCTCTCTCATATATTTAGATGGCCAAGAACATATCCATTGTGTTCTTCTCTTGGCTTACTGGCATGTATGGAGTAGTGTGTAAGAGACTCATTTACAAACACTTTAAGTTCACATTATGCCAGTACTCCAGTATCACTCAGGTGAGAAACACGATTGCAAAGGTGATCACTAAGACCATGTGGAATGAGTCTCCCTGGCTCCCTATCAGCACATCTCATAAGCCGATCAGTCCCTTCTTTGGATCCCTTTGTTTCTTATCATCTTTACCCAGAATGAGCTTCTCTAACACTTTCAGAGACTTTACTTTCACTCTTCCATCCCCTTTAATTTTTTTCTCGTCTTAGCATGGCTGTTGATGGGGTTCTTAACTAGCCCTCCAGATTTACTGCAGACTCCATAACACAATGTATTACTGGAATCACATTTATTTTAACAAATAAGTAACTGACTTACCCACATAATGACTTCCCCTCTCCTATAAAAGGTAAGCACCACAAGGGCAAGTTTTGGCCTGTGGTGTTCATCATTTTGTATCTATCTCTTAGTATGGTGTTTAACTTAAAAAAGTAAATAATCCCCGAATGTGGTTATATATGTGACTGAACAATTTTCCTCATAAAACTTGCCACAGCGTTGTTTGACAATTTGCCGTATCTGTCTAATTTTCACCTTTGGGTGCTGCCATTCTGTCCCACTTCCTTTATTCCCGAGCAAACTGGTCATGATATGTGGCAAATCGCAGGGGGTCTAAAATGTTGTATGATTGGCTGATATAAAAATAATCAAACCAGCCACCCTTCTGAAGTGCTAAAGCCTGCTGGAGGAATCCCAATGTCATTCAGACTGACCATATGCCTGGTGCTGGGCTTGCCAGTGAATGTGGATGGCAGAACAGGTTTCTGGGCATTTCTCACTGTTCACATGAAGCTGCTACTTATGAACTGCAGCTGAGTACTTGGGAGGAGAGCCAGGCACGAGGCCCTCCATTTGTAGGGACACCATATTCTATCTCCTAGTCTCTTGGTAACTCAAAGTTGTGAAGACATATGAGACTCCAGGATGGTGAAGGCAGGGTGGGGGCTTAGGATAGTTGGAGTCCTCAGACAGTTTAGGGCTTAATTAGGATGAATCTCTTTGGTACATACAATAACTTCCTCTCTCGGCTACACTCCAACAGAGGAGGAGATGTGAAGTCTCTGGTATCAAGACACTGGCTTGGGGGGATTGATACACTAAAGGACAGGTTATACAGTCAGCCTTTGCCAGACAGATTCCGTGCAGATTCACAAGGGCTTCCAACGCTTTCATCTCAGCTACCTTCCTTCCTAGAGAGACACATCAAAACACAGACCCTATTTCTACAAGGTAGAAGTGAAAGTATGGGAAGCTAAATGGTCTACTTGAAGTCACTGGTAGGGAGGTGAGGGGGGAAAGCACAGATTTATTGACTTTGAATTTTTTGTCTCTGCCAAGTGCTGCTGCATATCTATCAAACCCTCAGGTATATGAGGGAAACATACAAAAAAAGATGAGCATCCAAAGCAGGAAAAAGCCATGGTTGCACATTCAGTGTACTTGTAAGCATTTAATAAATCAACACACTTCAAAGTCCACATCAGAACATCACCTAGATATAGATATTCCAAAACATGTCTCTCATTATACTGTAGCTAAGTCATCATCTGGTCAAAACAACCCCAGAACAGACCCTACAAAGGGAAGCCATTTGCAAATGCTCTGTCACCCAGGGCAGTGGACACTGGCAGAAGTGTCACTTAGGATCGTCTCCGCCTTTGAGTACTAGGGATGTGTCTTAGCTTTGTTTATTCCTAAGAGTACCAGGCATCATCATTCCTACCAGGTGTCATCATTCCGGACAAACTGCAGGGGGTGAAACTCATAAGGAACAAGTTCACCCAGGACAGGCTGTTGGTTACTACTGATAGATGCAAAGTATCAGCTGATAGGAGCTGCATGTTGGATTTGGTCTGGGTGTTCTTTTGTTTTAGAAAATTGCCATTCCTATCTCTTAGTCATCCTCCCTCTTCACAGTTGTCTTATCTTTTGACTATTTGACCAATACCTATTACTTATCCCAATACGCTGCACACTCTTGCTCTTATCCTCTTTGAATTTCTTCTTCTACCCCAGCTTGTACACTGCAATCTTTCCAGTCAGTGTCCCTTTCCAAAAATGCTTTACGTACCAACACATTTCTTCTAATTATCTTTTGAAAACATGCTCACTCAACTAGGTTGTTTTCCCCCTGGCTTTTAGTTTCTGTTGATTTATTTTAGAGTATTTATATACAGACAGCATGCTTGACCATTAGGGAGACATTAATTTACTTCTGAATAGTGTGGCTTTTACCTCCCTGTGGTAGCTCAAACAGGTCTCACCATGCCTCTTACATTCTGCACATCATTTTCTTGGTTGGATATTACTAGTGTCTTTCATTACAGGCTTCTCTGTGTTAAAACAAGAATCTAATGGAGCAAATCTAACTGCATAATAGACAACATTGCTTAAATGCCATCCACCTTTGCAGACTTATATGGTTCTTGCTATAATTAAATTTCAGATTTAGTCATTTACATAATATTTTCAAGGGTCATCTTCAGACACTACCTGCACTGTATATCTAAGTGGCAGTGACTCACTCTGCAGGCAAGCTGTTGGACCAACAACACACAAGGAAAGATACAGGAAGCTGTAACCTGGCTCTGTGGAATGGTGAGGGAGACATTTCTAAGGGTATCTCTTTTTGAATATATCCTGCATCGATTTTCAAAGGTACAAGCCAAACCAGCTCATATACCCCACCCCCTTAAAAATAGAAGAGAAAAAAATAAAGGACAACGCTAGCAACTTGAACTTTAATTTTTGAAAAATGAAAATAAAGCATCATAAACACATGCCATTGCAGGCATTTAAATATTGAAAAACTAGTTTCGTTACGTTGTACACCCTTCATCTTCATTAAGCTTGATCTTCAATAGATAGTAAAAGACAAAGCAAGCAAAGCTAAATTTTGGTATTCAGGCTGTTTCTAGCACTGTCTTCTCATAGAATATAAAGCACATAGGAAGCAACTATCAAAGAAAGTATCTAACTTAATATAAGTGCGGACTCATTTTAATACAGTTTTTGAGAAATTCAAAGTCAGTGCTGATTTTGGTTTTGTCTGCATTTTTTTTTGTAGCTACTCTGACACTAATCCTTTTAGCCAGGAATGTCAGGGAAATGGATTTCTCTTTTAAAAATGAGCACAAAATATGTAAGCGCTTCAAGACAAAAGGGCGGGTGTTACACCATCTTTGTAGAGTGAAAGTGTATGTGTCTTAACCAATATAAAGATGAGGAATGGAAGCTTTAGCTATAGGAAACTTTGAGAGCACATAGACCTCAACCTTGGCTGATGTCAGAATCATCTGAGGTGTTCATGAAAATCCCAGTGCTTAGACTGGACCTCAAGCCAATAGCATCATGATTCCCATGGGTCTGGGCCCTCACCTGAGTAAATTTCGCAACGAAACCCTAGTCTGAGACAGTAGGTATTGGAGAACAAGAAGTTGTAGTCATTGCATGGATTGTGCTCTGGTCCAATCACACGACTCTTTGCTTGGGCCTTGGCTATTGGATACCTGAGTCTTCTATCCTTCTGTTTATGATTTCATATGTTTCTATAAACATTCGACTTTTCACGTACCTTGATCACCTGCAGACTCTTGTTAGCTAGAGCAACTTAGGAAGATGTGATTTCTACATGGAGCAGGGCACTATGGAAGAAGTCACGGAAGGACAAAACACTAAGTAGAAACTAAGGATGCAAAAATAAAGCTACTTTTCATTTAAATAGCCTGTCAGATATATTGTAATAACGTAAGATGTTAAAAATCAAGGGCATTGAGAACTGGATATAGGGAAACTCTCTGGACTATTTTTGTAACTTCTGAAAAAAATCTAAAAAATATATAATACATTAGGTTTATTTTTAAAATTTAACATTGAAATCAAGTATGGATCATAGTATAAAATGAAAAACTATAAAGTTCCTAGAATATAAGGCAAGAGAACAATTATACAGAGAATCTTGGGTGATGGTGATGACTTCTGGGTTAAAATACCAATGGATACACTCATGGGGAAACATTTTTGATAAGCTAGACTACATTAGGACAAAAAACTCCCACACTTTTTAGAAAATGAAAAATAAGTCATAGAACAGAGAACTATTACCCATCATACAAAGAACACTTAAAATTCAACAAAAAGACCGGTTGTGGAGAGGACTGAGTAGGTAAGGTGCATACTGCACAGCCATGAAGATCTGAGTTTGGATCTCCAGCACCCATGTTAAAAAAAAAAAAAAAAAGCTGAGCATGATATTCTGCCTCTGGAATGGCCCAACCCCCCAAATCTAACAATACCAAGATTCATTAAGGACACAGAATGATAGCAACTCCCATCCAATGCTGCTGAGGAGGCAAAATGTTCTACCCAGTTCAGAAGGCATGGGCACTTCCTTACAAAGCTAAACACACTCATTTAAAAAACACTCCAGCAATTATGTTGCTTGATATTTACTCAAATGAATGGCAAACTGTGTCCACACAAAAATCTGAACGGAGATATTTATAGTCAATTTCTTCATAGTGCTAAAACTTGGGAGCAATCAAGACATCCTTCATTAAGTTCATGGACAAATCAGCTGTGATGCGTGAAGAGCGTAGAATGTTTATTATTCAGAGCCAAGAAGTAATGAGCTATTAATCCATGGAAGGATGGAGAGAAACCTTAGGTGTATATAACTCAGGGAGAAAAGCCAGTCTGAAAATGTTGCATCTATGTTTCCAATTACATTGTATTCTGGCTAAGACCACCCTATGGAGAGACCCTAAGGGAGTGAAACTATTCTGTAGGATATGATCATGTTAGATATTGAGTATTCTATGTTTGCATGCAATGTGCAGTGGTAAGAGTGAATGTCAAATAATATTACAAATTTTGGGCAATAATAATGCAGCACTATAGGTTACTGACAATGAGAAACATCCCATTCTAGTTGGAAAAGTGAACAGGGAGGCAGTTGAATGTGGGAGTGCTGAAGAGGTGTAGAAACTTCCTGCACTTTCCATTCAATTTTGCTCTGAGCCTTTAACTGTTCTTTAAAGCTTCTAAAATGTACAAATTTAGTCTGCTGAAAAGAAAAGAAAAAATACCGCATGGGCTGAGACACAAAAGAGATCTGACACTTCTGGTGAAGCAGTCCTTGTCTCTAGACTGAGATCACTAGTCTGCACAGGTTTGGTGAACGCAGGCACCGCACCAGCTCCAATGGCACTGGTATCTGCAGGTCTGCCATAGTTCCTGCAACAATGAGACCCAGCAATCAACTGGTGAGTGCGTGAAATGCCACCTGTTTCATGGACTTTTTTTTTTTTTCTAATTGTTCCTCACCAGGTTAAACTATCCCAGTTTTAGGCATTCCTCATGTATGCTTTTGTTCATTTACTGCATGCTTTATTATGTATTTGAACAAAATTATACATCCTACATACACCTAAACACACACACACACACACACACACACACACACACACACACGACTGGTCCACAGGGTAGGTGGAGCCACATCAGTATTTTTCATCTGCTACCCCATAATCTGGACTTTGGATGTGGTGGACAAACAGATGGGAATGAGTCAAACTGAATGGAGTTTAGCAAGACTTGTTTAAACTATCTTATCTGGTAATATTCATGTAACAAGTCAAAAGTTACTAATCATTAAATAAACGGTGTAAGCCTCACTAACTTTAGCCTGGAGCTCTGTTCAGCCTGCACATTTCACCTTGGTGGGCTGAGTCTTTGAAAGATGTTTCTGATGTGCTTTGGAACCTCGGGACCGTGGTTCAGCTCTGTGTGCTTAGAAGCCATTTGGTTTTCCTGTAGGGCTCTCCTTGATCCAGTTCATTGGGCAAGAGCCAGTGAGACTGGATCTGGGTCCTGCTTAGGACCCTGCCTTTATCAGGTTGTGTGGCCATTGTTAATTTATTTCCCTATTAAGGCTGGGCAGAGCCTTTCTTTAAATAGACTAGGTAATCTCTAAGAATCATCTAACTGCAACATTTTTCCTCATTTAAATCTAAGTTTATGTAATTGCCTGGCTTCTGAGTGGCCTGCCAGTTTCCATGCTCATGCATTCTTCTGTCCACAAGATGGCAGACTTTATGTTGTTTTCCCCAGTTGCCAATGATAAAAAGAACTGCAATCCTCTTGCAGTTTTGAAAATTTAAACCTACCAATTGCTGGGGAAAAGTCTGATAGAAGCAGCATGGATTTTACAGCCTGACTAAATGGTGTCTTAAACGCTCCAGATTTTGACAATAAAGATTTCGGTTTCTGAGTAGGAGTACTGCTTGAGACTCTTTCTGTAAAAATGCAAAAACTCCCACAGGATTAGACACAACAAGTATTTTAATTTGTTTTTCTTTTCCTTTACATAATCAAGGTCAGAGTTTTTGAAACTTAGAATTGATAAAAAAAAAAAACTTTTACAATGGAGGCTAATAGGTAAAGTCCTCAAAATACACGATCATCATTAACATTTTTCCTCAACCCATGTCAAGTGTGTCAATGTTGTTTATTTTAGTGTGTGTGTGTGTGTGTGTGTGTGTGTGTGTGTGTGGTTGGAGGGGGCTACTGGGAAATAAGAATCCCTTTGGAGAAGAATTAACCAACCATTATTTCATCTCATGCACAAAATTGAAAACTAGAAAGAAGATATCAGAACAGCGCTGTCGTTTTCTTTACTTGGAAGGAAACCGAATCCCTAAGGTCTATGTGCTTAAGGAGACTCATGGCTTTTCCAACTCACCCTGCTCAGCAGCTCATTCATTTCCATCACGAGGGTGTTCAGATTACCCTCTGCCACCTGAATGAGCCTCTCCGGTGCCCGCTGGGGTGAGAGCAGGTGCTGAAAAAGATTTAGACCATATACATCTTAGTAAATGGTTTGGCAGCCATCCTAGGGTCGGGTGGAGCACATTTTTCCTGTACACACTGAATACTTAGCATTTCTACCCTCAGTAGAAGAGAAACTACTGTAAGTGGGCACTTACTCACCGACTGCCACCCCAGATACTCATGTAAATATTAACTTGCTGCGATTTATTGAGACATTACTGTGTTCTAAAATTTTTTTGTTTATCCCCTTTTCCTCCCAATTCACTTCTTATAAGAACTCTGTGAGGTAAAAGTCATTCCATTTTCTCGATGAGAAAACTAGGGACTGCAGAGGGTTTTTATGAAAGATCATCAGCTGGTAATCGGTTGTGCTTAGAAGGACTTTTGGATTTAAGGCTCCCTTTCCAATCCGCATAGCTGTGGCTTACAAGCGAGAAAGAGAATGGCCCCTGCTCCAAGGACTTTTTCTTGCAAGGCCGGCCCTCTGGTCAAGATTGGTAGGAGCTGGCCTTACACACACAGCTGTGCCAGATTCCTCTACAATTCCAATCTACTTTCAGACAGGGCCATCTTGTGACAGTGATGAAGAGAATGAAAATTAGTTCACTCTGTAAGCTTGTCAAAGGTGGACAGTTCCACATCCTTGCACAGATCATACAAGTACCCCAATGGCCATTCATGCTTAATAAGAGGAGGGATCCTCACTCCTTATTAATCACAGCATTAGCCACGCTCCATTCTTCTGCATAAGATTCACTAGAAAAGTATTTAGAGCTTCACTCCCACTTTCTAATGGCTGAAGGGACTGCAAGCCCCTGCATCTGGGAACCCGTTCCATTCACAGAGGCCAAGTACAAGTCTAAATATTGTATGTCATTCTTTATGCCTTCTCAGTGAGATACTGCATGATCCCTCATGTTGCTTAGTGTCAATGGTGGTAATAAATAAATAAACTCAGCTTTGGCCATCATGTGTACTGTTTTGGTGGCCTTTGGCTAGAACTTGGGAACGGTAAGATGAGAAATATAGTTCTCAAAGACTGTAAAATATCAAAATAGGATCCTAAGTTTTCAGATAATAGATGTATTATTGAAAAAGAATTGAGATAAAGAATGAAGAAAGACTAGAATTTAAGATTTATGGAGGTCATTTTCATGAACTCTAAGATATAAAGAAGGGGGCCGGGTGACAGAAGTCTTTGGTATTAGTGACGTTCAGGGGTAGAACCTCTTCCAGAGGGCCTCCAGGAAACTCACCATCCATTGATGACATATTATTTTTAAGAATGTTTATGCCCAACTTAAATATTTGCTTTTCTAATTTGTTTTCCAGTCTGAATTCTCTCTCTGTGTTGAAAATAACTGGTTGGCCTCCTTTTCATACAGTGTTTCATGTTCCTGAATGGGAGACTGTGAGGCAAATAGCTTGTGGCCTAGCCTTCAAGGCTGTCCTTTATATTGCCCTGTCCTCTAGAGTTCCAGCCTTATCTCTCACAAGCAGGCCTGACTTCTAATGTCGCCAGTGCATATCTCTGTCATATGCAGGTGGCTCTCTTAAGCAAGAATAGGTGGTAAGAGCATGGCCGGGGGCCAATGAGGCCTCACTACTGGCTGACTAGATTCTCTCCTAAGAGTTATTTTGGTCACTTCATGGTTGAAAAAGATGTTCCACCTCAAAGGCCCTAAAGTCATACTGCCTCTATTCAAATCTCCCCTCTACACTTAGCCATGCAATTGTCCTTTAAGCAAAACTTCACTCTGCCTCAGTTTTTCTACTTGAAAAAATATTTACTACAGTACTTTTGTTTTAGTTACTTCAGACTATTCCAACAAAAATTACCACAGACTAGGTGGCTTGAACAAAATGTGCAGTTTTGGAAGCTGAACAGTCTAAGGTTGCCAACTAATTTGGTTGCTGGTGAGGACATGCACATGGTTATCTTTTCCCTGTGTTCTGAAATGACTGGCAGAGAGTTCCTCTTCCTGTTCCTATGAGGCTAACATCACATCATGAGGGCTCCATCTTCATTCCTCAGTTTAATAATGGTTACCTCCCAAAGATCTAATTTCAAAATACCATCACAATGAGAACTAGGGCGTATATAGTTTACAAATTGATGGGTTGAAATGCTAGTCTATAAGGTAATGATGTTATCAAGTGTGCTTTTGCGACGAGGGCAGACCCCTTCTGCTTGGGATTGTACCCCTTGAAATATACCCAGAGAGCTCACAATTCTTGCTACTATATGAGGCCAGAGCAAGGAGTCACATATATACAAGGAATGAGCCCTTACCAGACACTGAGTCTGCCTTAAACTTGGGCTTTCCAGCCAGGAGAAATGTTAAAAATGCATTTCTATTGTTTATAAGCTAGCCAGTTATGACCTTTTGCTGAATCAGCCAAACAGACTAAGACAAAGTTTCAACATAGAAACTTAGGGGGACATAAACTATCAAAACTCCATTTTACTTCTTGGGTTTTTGTTGTTGTTGTTGCAAGAACATAGTATTATAATACACATACAATTCTAATTATAAAACTTTTCAACAAATGTTAGTTATTTTTACTGCCATCATTAAGGCAATGGTGAGGATTAATAAAGAATATTAAAGAATATATCCTCTAGAAATGTATCTGCTGTCAGCTAGTGAACAAAGTAAAGATGTCTCCCTCTGGTCCTCACCAGCACTTTTCTTCCTTTTAAAACCTTCTCTGCCACTCAGGTCCCAACAAAACTATGCTCTCGTTACTGGTGGTTTCTCTAGTTACCCTGAATCTTACCAGTTTTTCCAATTTTTGTGCTTCAAATCTTTAGAAGGCCCATGGTAACTACATATTTTGCTAATGACTTAATTATCACTTAACTATTTTTTTTAAACAGCAGAAAATGTATGGAGGCTTCCTGAAGGTGTGGAAAAACCAGAGGAGTTCAGAACTACACAAGGAACTGAGTGCAACTGGGAGCATATCACTTATCAATCAGTACATGAAAACTGAGCGACAACATGCAAGTGACTCCTTCTCAGTCACTGGAAGCCACATTAATTTTCTGTGGTGGTATTGTGTTCCCCAAAATATTGTGTACCCTAATAAACTTATCTGGGGTCAGAGAACAGAAAAGCCACTAGATACTTAGGATAGGCAGTGGTAGCACACGCCTTTAATCCTAGCATTCCAGAGGCAGAAATCCATCTGTTCAAGGATACAGCCAAGCATGGTGACTCACACCTTTAATCCCAGAAAGTGAGCCTTTAATCCCAGGGAGTGGTGATAGAAAGCAGAAAGGTATATAAGGCGTGAAGACCAGGAACTAGAAGCATTTGACTGGTTAAGCTTTCAGGCTTTTGAGCAGCACAGTTCAGCTGAGATCCATTTGGATGAGGACTCAGAAGCTTCCAGTCTGAGGAAACAGGATCAGCTGAGAAGTTGGCCAGGTGAAGTTAGCTGTGACTTGTTCTGTCTCGCTGATCTTCCAGTGTTCACCCCAATAACTGGCCTCAGGTTTGATTTTATTAATAAGAACTTTTAAGATTCATGCTACGATTTTCTAAATGTCGCTTCTAGCCTTTCACAGATTGAAAGCATTAGCAATGTTTTGGAATAGTGTGTCTTGAACTGGTAACTTCAGAATTGCTTTCAAATTGCAAAAAATGCTTTAATCTTGTTTGTTCAGTAATAATAAAGAGTAGTGAAAGCTTTCCTGGCTCACAGCATAGGCAATTAGGAGATGGATGCTAGCACTTGATCTTAGGACCTACATATGCACGGGTCAAAAGTCAATTTGAACATACAAGTCATGTGTGCCTGTCCTTTCATGTGTGCCTGTCCCCTGTAGGGGGCTGTCCAGTTCCTCTGCGGGAATGTAGAACTGAGAAACCACCAGTGACTTGTAGAGGAGTGGGAATGTAGTCAATATCATATTCTTCTTGTGAGAAGCAATTCACTTTTAGCCAAAATCACATTACTTCAGATTAATGCTTTTAATTTGAATTTTATTGGTTTTGCAGACTTCTGTAAGGATTAATTTGTTTTGATTTTATAGAGCTATAAGTATAAGGGGTACATACCTGATTTTATGTTTGCACATATTTAAGTCACATAATAAAGCCTATTTAGGACAAACAGAGGGGGATATAAGAGGATTTGCCTTTAATAGCACACTGCATATTGCAGATTTCCAGTTTGAAACATCAGTTTAGAGTTTGTTTTCCTGGTTTGGGGCAGTGAAAGGAACATGTACTAATGAAGGCCAGGACCATTTGGGAAGCCTCTGTTATCTCAGCCCCTGGCCCTGTAGCTGTTAGTAAATCTACCAAATCTACCTACCTTGAGTTCCTGAGTTGTATTTTCAAGACCATAGAGAATTTTGTATGGAGCTGGCAGAGGACCAGTGAGGTTGATGTTCATGGCCATCTGCTCCAGACGAGCCAGGTCACCAAGAAGAAGGCCTGTGCACTCATCTCCACAGACTGTGAAAGGGTAATAAGAAAGAACGTTTACTCATGCCGAACACTCCAGCCAGACAGTCAAAGACATCAGGTGTGGAACAGTTGATGGTTCAAGTGTAGTTCTACGAAAGATGGCGAGATGTATGTCAGATAATTAACGCTATCACACTGACGGCAGCTGAAGAAAGAGGAGAACGACAAAAGAGCAAGCTGTATTTGTCACTCAGACCCTGGAAGACAGAGGATGACGTGACTAGAGGGACCAAACAAGAAGAGCAGATTGAGGTTGCCCCGGGTGGAGGGTAAAGCAAGTTGAAGAACTAGTAAAAGAAAGGCAAAACACGGAACATGAATCTGTGAGAACACAGCAGGAACACTGCACCAGAATGTTCACTGTATCCAAACGTGCCGTACGTCTTCCACGGTACTGCATAGCATCTGTAGCAATTTCTCCCACAAAGGCTTCATGTACCATGAAAGAGGTATAGCAGTATTATCTTGATAGATAGTCAAGATTTTGCATGTGTTTGCATGTATGCACATGTAGGTATAGGTGCAGGTGTACATGTGGAGTACATGTGGAGTGTGTGGAGGTCAGAGATCAATGTTAGGCATCTTTCTTTATTACTCTAACTGGACCAGGAGTTACCATTTTGGCTAGACTGGCTGGTCAGCACATTTCAGAGATGCTCATGTGTCCACATCTCCAAAGCAGGTGATTACAGGAGCATGTTGTCACACTCAACATTTTCCTTGGGTGCTGGGGACATGAACGTAGATCTTCATTATTATGTGGCAAGTACTTTACTGACAGAGCCCTCTCCTTACCCCCCAACAGAATTTTTAAGCGCCCCCCCCAAAGAACCTTTCTTTCTGTGATGATTTTTCCTTGTCTTGATGTTTACTGTTTTGGCCAGCATTTCCTCTTTTCCCCAAATCTTTTATCTCCCACAATGAGCTGCAGCTCCACAAATCTCTACTGTAACAATGAACTTTATCCAGTCTTGTAAATAATACACAGCTTCTAAAGGTAGGGCAAGATCTAATCTTTAAGGAACTAACTTTGCTAGTATCATTCATATTATCCTTAATGATCAGAAACGTTAACTATTCAAACTTCATAGTGGTAGAGAGGGTGGTGGTGGAGTTGGTAGAGAGAAATGGACGTTTGCCAGTCCATTGCCAAATTTAACTTAAAGTAGAATCACAGTCTCTAAAGAGAACATATATTCATTCTTTGGAAAATGTAAAGTGTATTTGCTTAATTTTGCATTTTTTTGAGACAAGGTCTTTCTCATTATAGCCCAGGCTAGCCTTGAATTTGCTATGTAGCCGAGGATGACCTTAAAATTATGATCTGTCTTCTACCTTCCGAGTATTGGGATTCCATCTTGAACTGCTGTGCCCGGTTTATGCAGTACTGGAAGCCAGGGCTCTGTGCAAGCTATGCAAGGACTCTCTCAACTAAGCTACATCTCTAGCTCTGCACTTGGCACTTTTTAGTAAGACATGAATCTTTACACCAAGAAGTATAGACTGATATAATTATACTATATACATAAATCCATGTAAACAGACACAAATTCTGTCTTCTAGTCTGCTGATGGATCGAAACCACATCCATGTTAGAAGACATACATACATACCATACATTCATATATACATATATGAGAACACTGAGTTCTGAAGCAGGATTGGCTCATGCCCCAGACTGGCAAGAATTCAATTAGTTCTCTAAACAGCACTCCCCTGAGCACTTAATGGAGAGGAAAACCATTTACAGAAGCTTGTAAACAAAGGGAGGTTGTACAGAGGGTGATTTTTTTGATAGGACAGCAGTTAGAGGTGAGCTGCCATATCCCTTCACAGGGATTTAACAGCCCCAGCAGGGCTTTTAATAAATCAGCTCCCTGCAGGTGGCAGGTACAAGTGTGGCATGTCATCTGAGTTACTATGCAAGCTCCTGACATTTTACAAGTGAGTGAACAAGAGGCTCTGGAGGCAGGAGCTAAAGTCTAGAGCTAGAACCATGTCTCTTACTGTTCCAACTAGAATGAAATGGAGAATTTCTGCACCATGGAGACACAATGAAAAGGAAGCAAGAACAGTGACTTCTTCACACCCTTGGGCAGTGAGAGCTTCAGTAGACCTATCAGCATTCAATCATGGTAGAAAACACATCACAAGACACAATTAAGTGCTGGCTGGTCTAAAGATGTGAACATCATCAGTGCGGCTCTCAAACACAATTGGGGCTCTGAACCACTGGGAGGGCTTTCAGATCTTCAGAGGACTAGGCATCCTTCGGGGTTTCTGATTCTAGAGGTGAAGGGATGCCATGCTTTCTGATTCTCATGCTGAGAATGTACTTCCCTGAGCAGCTCTCAAGAGACACTGATACTGCTGGCTGGGCATGACCCTGTGGGTAAGAGGCAGACCAGCAGTCTTGGCAGTGCTTGGGAGCTTAATAGAAATGCAGAGCCCTGAGAATATCCACCCCAGAGCCTACACAATCCACATTTCACAAAGATTCCATGTAACCCCCCCACAAAAATTTAGACAGTTAGCTGGAGTCCAAGGGTTCTCAACTAGGGATGTACCATGGAATCAAAGAAATTCACAATGTGTTCATGCCTGGGCCTTCCCCTTTCCATCTCCTGGAGACTTAGGTTCAATATGTCCATGAAAAACTTCAGCCATCAGTATTTCTAAAGGATTCCAGTTGACTGTTGCAGTCAGCATTTGGAAAGAGTGTGCCCTATTACAAATGGTGGGGTTGCACAATACCCAAAGGAGGATGTTACTTAGTTTGTGGTCTCCACTGTCTGGGACATTTCTTCTTCACCCACCTGGATCCTAAGTGTTCTGCTCAAATGTGTGACTTTTTCAGAAGGGAAGGTTTGATGACTGAAGCTACCGTTAAGTGAACTAATAAGTCACAAGACACTCCTATATTCCTCGTGTTTTTCCAATTTAACCCTTGTAATTGATTGTACTGGCTAGTATATTTTCTTGTTTACATATTTATAAATGGTTTCTCCTTGACATTAGAACAGACCTTAAACATCTTTGCCACAGTGTCTAGGCCATTGTACACATTAAAAATCTAATGAATGTTTGTGCATTATTATCTTTGTGAAAGAAGGATAAGAAAATATTTTGGACAAAGAACAGCAGGGGCCAATATTTGAAGAAGGCATATGACATAATTACACACATTCATGAACAGGAGAGAAAAACAGGGAGGTAGGAGTTTGGGATCAGAGAGAGAAAAGTGTTGGTCACATAGGAAATGTCTAAAGGTGAGAATGGCATGTTTGATAGCCAATGGAGAGCCATATAGATGTATAAGGAATACAAAATAGGATAAGAAGAATAGTTGGAGGAAACATAGTAGCCTGCTGACTAGAGGGGAAGAGATTGTCTGAAATCAAGGGAGATGGCTATTCTTATTACAGTCCTGGGAATACACCTGGAGAATTTTATATCCCACAACCGACATCCTTGCCTATCTGTGTTTATTGCTTCTGAACTCACAAAAGCTAAGAGACAGAATCAGCTCAGATGTCCATCAACTGATGAATGAACAACAAAAGTGTGGTATACGTGCACAACAGAACTGCATTCAGTTACAAAGAAAAATGAAATTATGAACTTTGAAGGTAAGTGGGTAGAAGTAGAAAAACATTATTTTTTTGTTTTTGTTTTTCGAGACAGGGTTTCCTCTGTGTAGCTTTGCGCCTTTCCTGGAACTCACTTGGTAGTCCAGGCTGGCCTCAAACTCACAGAGATCCGCCTAGCTCTGCCTCCTGAGTGCTGGGATTAAAGGCATGCGCCACCACCGCCCGGCGAAAAACATTGTAATGAGTGAGATAACCTAGGCATGGAAAAACAAACACTGTATGTTCTCCCAATGAGTACAGACAAGTACTGCTATTTACTGGTGACCCAGAGGAATGTACTGTAATGGAGGAGATGGGGGGCGGCAAAAAGTGGGTAAGAAGGACTAGGAAAGAACACATTTAGGTTATGCACTAAGATGTTCATTTCTGGGTGGGTTGAACAGATCTACAACTTCTTTGCTTTTACTACCATTAAGAGGCGAGAGTCTATATCACTCCCTCCCAATTCTGGATTGACTTTGCAATATACTCTTATCCACACAATATGACAAGAGACTGTTTTTTTTGGTAGGCTTAGGTCTCGGTCTCAACAAAGATTCTACTTTCACATTCTTAGACCTCTGTTGCCCAGAGCATAGTCCCAGGTTAGCCTCGTTAAGAGACAGGCAGCAGGAGATAAAGAAGGGCTTAAGCCTCATTGTCACCAGCTGGGACCCCACCATGTAATTAAGATATGAGCAATATTTGCTCAATATTTGGAGTTATGGTTTGGAATGTAGATTCACACTAGGGACTTTAAAGTCTCAAATAATATGATTTAAAAAAAAAACAAGCATTTGTAACAATTCTCAATATTATTGTTTTAAAGGTTTGGGGATCCAGCTCAGTGGCAAAGCACTTCTTGCCTACCCCACAAATGACCCTGGGTTCTATTCTCAACACATGAACCCCTGCTACATGTACCTATGTACACACACACACACACACACACACACACACACACACACACCCCTATGAAAAAATGACGATTTTTTCCCCATTGAGTTCCATTTCATTTCAGCGAAGTTGAATTTAAGGAAGCTATTTTCAGAATACAAGTAGTAATTTGATCTTTTTTTGGTCTTAGAACGTATTTAACGTTGTCTTTCTATGCTTTTTAGGGTTGTGTATTCATCCGAAATCCTTTGATAGTCCTTTCTCTAATTTGTTTATTTTGGTATAACTTATCTATTCTAAGAATGAATTAGACCAGATTATTTATTATTGAATTGGTAGAAGATCCTTATTGGGTGGTTCCTGAAATTTCCAAGAAAAGGATGCACAGTTTTTTTTTTTTTTCTGTTCATTTCATACAAGACCATCCTGAGAACTAGAATGCAGAAGTATTGATTGATGCAGAAGGTTGATATACGGTAAATACCTCAGAACAAATTGCTGGGCTAGGATGCCAAGAGAAACGATGACTGAGCTTCTTCCGTTTGCTCTATGCCCACCTGTCTGCTTTGGTTCCCCTTCAGTTGTTGAAATGAAATCTACTTAATTGCCTCTTCAAGAACTCATCCATGCCATTTTATGTCTTTGGATCCAAGGATCTACTATTAGATCCTATGTTAATGTTCTCTGCATTTGCGTCTTAGGGAGCAAAGCAGATTTCTATAAGTGAAAGGTAAGTTTTATAGTATGCTCTAGGTATTATACTCACATCTGTCTGAATGGCTCAGAAAGACTTATGAATATAACAGCCATGGGGGATTTTTCAAAGCTTCTCTCTAACTCACTCATTGAGTTTTAAGGTACACATGTTGTACCGTTTACACAATGGTTTGTCATTTTATTCTGATGTGAAATATTTCACTTATGCTACAAGGTACTTTTCTTTGACCTTAAAATGTATGAAGTGTATGGTAACAGACACCAGAGATGCCATGCAAATGAAAAACAAATTTAATTCACTTTGATAGGAAGATCTGAGGAGCGTAGAGACACATGGGTATTCACATTCTATAAACAATGGCTCTCTGACAAGGCTGCTGTGTAAATTAGTACCTACCTCATAATCAGGACATCCTCCAAACCTCTCTAAACCATTCTCCTAATTCAATAATATGGCTAAGCTTATAAAATGAGAGCTTGCCGAAAATGCATGAGAGTAAAAGCAAATATTTCAAGACTATGATTAGATTTTACATGACTAAATGTTTCTGAGCCTTGGCCTATAAAAGTGTCAGGATAAATTTGTGTCTAATATTAACAAATGCAGTACTAAATTCAGATTGTTATAGCTGGGCACATGTAAGGGGCAAATCGTGTAGCTGATATTACACATCTTTCTGTTAGCAATTAGTTCAAAATATTGCGTTTCTACCAGAATCCCCCATGCATAGTAATTACTGGCTTACTGTCACAAAAAAAATTCACAAAGTGCATTTAAAGCAAAGAAGCTGGAGCTGATATGAGTACACTGGGCATTTGGAAAAGGCCAAACCCTTTAACCAGTTCTTGGTAGAAATACATAAATTGTCTGCTCTAATCAACTAGGGATAGATGAATGTAAACTCACATTTTGAACGAAAGATAAAATATACTATAATGTGTATATTTTAAATTAATTAGGAGGACTGAAAGACACTGATATATCTCTGGTTCTGAATGTTTTTTGTTTTTCGCTTTTTTGTATATCTTCCCCTTGGTTCCTTGAAAAAGGAACTTTTAAGCACGGCAGATAGTATACACCTGCAAGCCTTGTGTTCTAGAGGAAAAGGCATGAGAATGGCAAGTTCAAAGTCAGCCTGGGATACATGGAGAATGCTAAGCCAACTGGAGGTGACACCGTGAGATGCTTGCTTTAAGAAATAAGACAACAACAAATGGAAACTTACCATATTTAGAGCTTATTAAAACAGATTCTGCAATACTTCATTGTTTATGTCAGTATCTGATATAAGAATTTGACTTCAGACTTATTCAAAAGGTTTATTCACCTTCTGTTTCTTTTGTTAGAGAGGGAAGTATTTGTTAAGTGTTTGAATAGGATCAGAAGGCCAATGAAGAGAAAACTGCTCTTTCCTAGCCACCACCTCTAGGCGGAGACACGGATTGTCTGCTTGCTGAGAGTTAATCCAGTTGGGTGGGCTAATGACCTAGTTAAGGGACCACCCTTAGGAAGGCAGGTTCACCTTAAACCATGCTAAAGAGGCAGAAAAATTATACCTGTAAGGAGATAATGTACTTTTTCTTCCCTGAATTCCTGCCACCTTGAACATTCCCTTTGAACCACCATGAGACTCTGCTGGGTCAGAGTGCCTTTCTGAATCCCAATTAGATGTAACTCCTCCTTTTCCTTCTCTTCTGTCTTTTCATTCTGGATGCCCATAAGAGCCTCACACTGCTTTTTCTGGTGCTTTAGGCTTCCTTAGTAGCTAACATCCATGCAGTCTTAACTCGGGCAGCATGGCTTTTTTCCTTTCTCTTCTGTATTATTCTCCTTCAGAAGCTGCTGAAATTTACAGCTTGCCTGCCTTAAAGTTGTCTTCTTCTTCTTCTTCTTCTTCTTCTTCTTCTTCTTCTTCTTCTTCTTCTTCTTCTTCTTCTTCTTCCTCTTCCTCTTCCTCTTCCTCTTCCTCTTCCTCCTCCTCTTCTTTTTCCTCCTCTTCTTCCTCATCCCCTTCCTCCTCCCCTCCTGCTTTTCCTCCTCCTCCTCCTCCTCCCCCTCCTCCTCTCCTCTTCCTCTTCCTTCTTCTATAAATCTGCCACCCCCAGGCTTCTGTTTAAGTTTGTTCTTAAATTCTTTTCAATGAGACTAATAATTCCAGCAGTGGTCCCTCGTTTCTCTGGTATCTTCAGGTAACAACAAAAATAATCTCCCAAATTTCCAGTAATGTAAATTTAGGCAGAGGTTCTGAAATTTGTACATGTAGAAGTTGTGAAATACAAATGTGTATGCCATTTAAACTAAATCAAATTATGTAAGATGAGAAAAGTAATGCTGGGAGAGAGCTCGGACAGTACAGTGCTTGCCACACAAACACGAGGACCTGAGTTTGATCCCCAGGACACACTTAAGAATCTAGATATGATGGCACAAACTTGTAGTACTATCATTGGTGAGGTAGAGTCAGATGACTATCTCAGGCTTAACAGCCAGCCAATCCAGACTACTCAGTGAGGCCTGGACCAGTGAGAGACCTGTCTCAAAAAACAAGGAAGACAGAACTAGAGGATGAATGAAACTTGAAATTGTCCTCTGCCTTCCACATACATACACATAAATGCATGCATACTAGCACATATAAAGAATACACAGAGAGACACATGCATGCACACATGCATGCACACACAGACACACACAGGCGCTTGGTGCACACACAAAGTAAAATTAAATTGAAAAAATAAAGCAGTAAAGATAAGGCTATTGCAGTTCAAGAATGATGTAGTTTTGCAAAAGTGAAATAGAACTGTAAACACATATGAATATCACAAGAATATAGCTTTTTTTGCCTACATAACAATCACACCATAGTGGGCAAAGTGCTTTGTCATCACTCTCTTATTTGATGCTCACAGCAGTTTAGTGAGGATCAAAACAGTCATGACTAGTGGTTAGGAATGTAGAAAGAATGAATACAGAAACTTAAAGGGAAGAGAAATTGTAGGGAGAGTCTAAGAGTGGTTTTCGGTGATTTAAAGTATCTAGAATTAGAGATAATTCTGAAAAATGTGATTCAGCCTAAGCCAAGGAAATACTTCATCAGAAATTGATGAGATATTCAAAATGCCTTGCCTTTAAAAATGACCAAAGAGTTCAAAGGAGCAGTCAGGGTCTGCCCTGGCTTGCTTCCTATTGCTATACTAAATACCATGATCAAAAGCAACTTGGGGAGGAATGGGCTTCTTTTATTTTACAGCTTCTAATCCACCATGACAGCAAGTCAGGACAGGAACTCAAGGCAGGAACCCAGAGGCAGAAACTGGAGCAGAAGCCACTGGAGAAGGTTGTCTACTGACTCGTTCCTCATAGGCTGCTCAGTTTGTTTCCTTACACACCCCAGGACCACCTGTGCAGGAATGACATCACTCATAGTGGGGCTGGGCCCTCCCACATAAATCTTTAATAAAAATAATGCCCCAGTTTTTCTCCCATCTGATGGAGACATTTTCTCATTTGAGAATCCCCCTTCTCAGATGACCCAAGCTTGTGTCAAGTTAACAAAAATCTGACTAGTATAGGCTATCTTTATAAAGATACTTCCAATATGTAGCTTTTCCATTCTAGAGAATATGAAATCATGTCTATAAAAACTGTCTCACTTTAACCAATATGTGATTCTTCTCTTCTTTGCAGAAGGAGTCAGTAAACCTTTTGGGCCTATCCAGAGTGAAAAACCAAAGTAGAGTTTAGTTTACTCTTAAATGAAAGCCTGATTAAAATAAAGGCAATAATGATCGGTAATCTTCATAAATCGACTGCTCGGTGCCTTAATGTGCTCATGGCGTGGGGTTGTCATGGCGTGGCATAAAGAGTGTTAAGATCCATCTGGAATCAGCCTCACAAATACTGTTTCACACAATAGTAGCATGGAACAATGTTAAGTAGGCTGTCGCTGAGAAAAAGAAGCATGTTCTATTAAAAGAGCAGACCAATAGAGGAAGGCACAGAAGCTGCCTAAATAGATTGCTCTGCACTTGGATTTGAATGTGACATCACGACTTACAGTTCTAGAAAGCCATGGCAAACATACGTTGAGAGTAGGACTTTGCAAAGGAACCTATTTGAGAACTAAATGATGGTAGAGACAGCATGACATTTAGGGATGAGGACAAAGGGTGATCATATGCAAAGTCACCGATGAATAAATCACTCCAGGGGATCTTTTCAAATCATCCCTTGGAGCAGTAAGTATTGTTTATTTTTGCAATGATAACAGCATTCCCCTTTTTTGTTCCTGCTCCTGTGTATAGGAAAGAGTAAGTGCCATTATTAATCATCTTTGATTATAATGAATTAATAATATTCTAGTGATCACAAGGGACTGTATATTACGGTAGTGAGATGCTTGCTGGCAACTAGTTGTCAAGAACAAGAATCTTGGGCCACTAAGAAGACCTGGTGAATAAGGATGATTGCCACCAAGCCTGATGACCTGATTTCGATTCCTGCAACTTAACATGGTGTAAGGGAGAATCAACTCTTCAAGTTGTCCTCTGTCCTCCACATGAATTCCATAGCATGTGCAGCACCCTCACCAATAAAGAAATAAATACGAAACAAGATATAAGGAGAAGCACCTTCATTGTGTCTCTGCAGAATTGCAGAATCAAGAACACTTCGTGATTGCTACTGCAATGCTGATAAGAGAGGCATCATCTTATATGTCATGTTTTAAATAAGCTGTGATATAAATAACAAAACAGATATATCACAGATACCTCTTATGCAGTGACTATAACAGTAAGCACGAATTTGATATTTATAGGACACGAGATGGTATTTTGGGTACACTCTATGGAGTAACATTTTGCCAAAGTTACTAATTTTAATTGCAGTTCCCCAGGAGTGTTCTATATTTTACTCTGTCACTCATGGTCTATTTTAAACATTGTATGACTTATTCTGTTAACTATGAATTTTAAGAAAATGGGATGTGAACAAATCAAGTTTTGTGTTTCACTTACAAAACTTTTTGCATTGAATATATAATGGCTTTCTCATTCATTCTCAAATTTCAGAGTAGGTGGGTAATCTTATTTTATGAAATGACATGTCAATTATGAATGAGGGTTTAGACAGGAGAATGGATTTGTGTAACTCAACTTATTAAACAGAAATCCTGTTTTGAGAATTACAATAAAATATTCAGTACTCACAAATACACCTAATGAATAAAATTGTTCAACTGTCTTAAGTAACTCCTTTTTTCTTTGTTTTAAACTGATAAATTTTAGGCTGGAATGAAGCTCAGTAGTAGACTGTCTGGCTAGCATGCAAAGGAATCTCTGAGTTTGATGCTTAGAGACAAAGAAAGGGAAAAGATATGAAATTAACCTAAGTACTAGCCTAATGTATCTTTTCTACTTCAATGATGCACAATCTTTGTAGGCAAATTCTGATGAACATGTATGGATCTTAATTAAATATATGATCTCTGAAAACTTAGAGACAGGCTCTAAGAGAAAAAGAATGACCTGGGGTTGATAAGATGGCTCAGCAGGTAAAGGGGCTTGCTCCCAAACCTAATAACCTGAGTTTGATCATCTAGATTCACAAGCGGGAGAGAGAAAGAAATTCCTGAAAGTTTTTCTCTGACCTCTGTACACATGCTGTGGCTTTTATGCATCCACACAAGTACACACAGGCACACACATAGGTACAAATACACACATGCACTAAATACACAAATAAATACATTCATAATTATATAGAAATTTTCAAGTTCAATGAAATATTTTTAAAAACGAATAGCATAAAGTTTATCTAACATGTTAGTTAAGTTAATGGGTTTTCTGATCACTGTCCAGTCTCATCCTAGTGGGTTTCATATTACTCTACTATACCTTACTTGTCTTCTACACTATGCTCTGTGTATCTCATCTGAATTCTTTTGATGCTAATCACCAGGAAGCTGATGCAAGGACAAAACCAGCTCTCAGTAACATGTACAGATCCCCTGCAAGAATGAACAGGAATGCATGGAGGTTCGAACATTGTACCTAGAAAATGAGAAGCTCCCAAGCAAGGTGAGCTTCTAAAAATTGCTATTATGATGGCTATTATGATGAACCTGTTAGTGGCGAAAGGAATGCTTTAGATGATGCCTGACATCTGAACTAGGAAGCTGAAGTTTCCTGGTATTAGTGATGCCTTTTACCGATTCTGTTCAGTGGAGTTAATTGCTATGATGGGGTCTAAATTCAGCTTACCGTGAGACTCTGCAGTCTCCATATTTCCTAACGAAGAGATTATTGTACACATTTATTGTTATTATAATGGAAATATAATATATAAAATGATTGCATTCAGTTGGATATTCTCCAATCCACTCTCACTTGATTTCTGTTTGAGACAGGGTCTCATGAAACCCAGGTTGTCTTCAAACTTGTGAAGTAGCCAAGGATGACCTTGAACTGCTGACCCTCTTGTCTCTTGTTTCCATTCCCCAAGTGCTAGGTTACAAGTATTCACCATCACACCAGGCTGAAGTCTTTTTTATATACAGTGAATTCCTAGCTTGACCTGCTGGCCAATGAGGCCCATAAACAACCAATAGACATTTACAGAAATTTAGGCAGTGACAGGCATCTCATGATTTCTTCTGCATTGTCCAAATTCTATAGCATAAATTATTATCTTTCATTAAACAAATATTGAGTCTGTGTACACTTTCTACAAATGCACAGCTCTCCTAAAATAACACAATGAAGAAGCCTAGGCCATAATCTTGTATGCAAATGTTCTACGTAACACAGTACCATGTGCAATGACTATACATGATGAAAAAAAATTAGAAGTGAATAAAAACCTAAAACTAAAAACAAAACATTTAAATATGTAATATGAGTCAATATCAATTGTGTTTCTTAAAGAATTAATAAACGAAAACAAGATCAATTCTCATATAATCCATACAACTAAACCATCAGTGTGGTATCTAGTTTCTACTAAGCAGAGACATGTTCTTTTCTGCAGTCAACACTACACTCACTGACAACAGCCCAGACATTCATTTTTCTTACTCCTTCTCATATTCTGTCTCCCTCACTGGGGTCCTTCCCCTAACTCACACCCCCAGGCCTTATAAAAAGCCCACTGTGATCCCATGCGATGAAGTAGGCCCCACAGATAAGACACAACAGGTCAATCTATTCTTTGGTCCCTTGATCTAATTTAGCTTGGGGATAGAGAAATCTCTTCAAAGAGAATTGAGAACGAGCCAGAGTTTTGTCCTCACTGAATCTTGTTTTCTTAAGTCATTTTCAAAGTAGGGGTGCGAATCAGTAGCTGTGAGCTGGGGTAGGGGAGCAGTGTAAGAAAACCACAGTATGTTTGCTCTAAATCGTAGGAACTTTAAAAGATAGGAAAGGAAGACGTCTAGAGTTGTTCTGCATGACAGTTCTTAGGGCCAACCTAAAGAAGGGTGGAAGGTAGGCCCAGAAGCTAGAGGGAACCACTAAGCCGGGAGGAAAGCTGTAGAAAAAACGTCTACCTACACAACACAGATGTAAATAGTGTAGAATAGGGATCTAGACAGAAAACAATTCCACAATTTAACAGCTTTTATGGGATAAAAATCACTATAATATTCCAGAAGAAATGAAAATCTCCAGGATACAGTAATGGATGTGAACACCATGTTCAATAAATGCAAATGCGTTGCCTGTGGGACCAGAATAATGCAAATGGACCGCCACAGACAGGTCATGTGACTCTGTCGGTATAGGGTCAGGACTGTCATCAATGAATAGCAGACGGAACATGTGAAAATTAGAGGTACATGGCAGTGATGAGTTCAGTTTTTTTTATGATACATGCATTTAATATGTAAGGAAAGAATTAATCACCAGAAAAAGAACACGAAGCTAACTTGACTGGAAAAATCACAATTCTTTTTAAAATAAATGTCTAGAAAGTAATCCTTTTAATTTCATATTTTGCTGACTTTAATGTGCTACTATTTAATTTTTGCATGCCACGTTAAACATTTTTTTTAAACTGATGTCTGAATAATTAATAAAATTGATTATTTATAGTTCAGGGATTGTTGAGATGTGTCTATATATTACTTAGCTAGTTATATCCATGTAAATGCGGTAATTTGAAGGCAATGCTGTGGAATATTTGGCAATGCACTAAAAAACAATATTTATTTATTATTTGTTGGTTTATTTATATGTGTGTGGGCACGTGTGCTGTAGCACAGGTGGGCAGGTCGGAGGGCAACTTGTGGTAGCCACATCTCTTCTGCTATGTGGGTTTCAGGGATTGATGAGATTGTGAGGCTTGTGGGGAAGAGCCTTTGCCTAAAGAGCTCTCTTGCTGGTATGGGGTCTACTTTAAAAATTATCTTTAAAGTAAACACATTTAGAGTGGATATATGTATGTGTATGTATGTATGTGTGTGTATATAATAACAGTACTATCAAACATATTACATTGGCATATTACATTTATAGTCTTTCCTCACACCAACCCTCACACTTATTTTTACTTGTTTTTCCCCATCATGGTGCAAAGATTAAATGCAGATCTTTGTGGAGGCCAGGTAAGCGCTCAAACACTAAGTCTCATCCATAGCCCCTTTTATTTACTTCAAACAGTACGTATTTTCATTAAAGAGAGTTAGAATACAAAGAAAATCCTGTTTTGGATTTTAAAAATGACTTGTATCTCTGCATAGGTGTGTGTGTTTCCCCATGTGTATGTGCACATGAGTGCAGGTGCCCGTGGAGGTCAGAAGAGCACTTTGAATCCCCTTGAGCTGGAGTTACAGGCGGTTCTGAACCTCCTGACATGGGTCTCAGCATGGGACTCAGTGACAGCAAGTACTCTTAACCTCTGAGCTATCTCCTCAGTCCCCTGCCCAGTTGGTTGTTTTGTTTTGTTTTGTTTGCTTTTTTATTTTCCCAAATGCTCGAGTCTTACTGTTTTGACCGAGTTTTAGACCCAGCTTTAGCTTTTGAGGTAGCTTTTTAGAAAACCAGAGCACAAGCGAAAGTTCTTCTTTAAAATGCAACTCAGAATTAGATGCTCATAAGACATGAAAACAGGGAAGACTGTCATGCATAAACACATGGAAATATGTAACTATTGCAATAAAATGTGATGAAACAACACATTTTTTTTTAAAGAAAAAGCATAGCATGCTTCAATACTTTCCTTTTAACTTTATAAATCATTTACTCTAGATTTGAATTGATGTAAGATCCAGTATTACATATTTAACTACTGAATCCAATGTTATTTCAACACTGAATCCAGAATCAGGAGAGATGAGAGACAGTGAGAGAAAGAGAGGACGAGGAAAGGGATGTGTGTGTGTGTGTGTGTGTGTGTGTGTGTGTGTGTGTGTGTGTTTGTCAGAGAGAGAGAGAGAAAGAGAGAGAGAAGAGGAAGAGGAAAGGAGGAAAGGTGTGTGTGTGTGTGTGTGTGTTTGTCAGAGAGAGAGAGAGAGAGAGAGAGAGAGAGAGAGAGAGAGAGAGA
>CABHPQ010173857.1:0-32920 GCA_902168405.1 Peromyscus aztecus | reverse complement strand
AAGGGAACCCACCCATCACTCACCATGACATTTTTCATGGTAAAAGATCACACAAGTCTCATTTCTATAGAGGCAAGTGTCCAGACGTCAGAGACTCCACATCATAGCTTGGGAGTTGAGATTCAATAAGGTATGTATAGGGTGAGATGAGATGGGTGGCAGGTTGTGCAGGAAGTCTGCTGAGAGATCTCCATCCTGCCCGCGTCAGATCTGGTGAACACAGAGTCAGAGTGTGCCAGTCCAACAGAGCAGGGGCAGTGAACTGTATTTGACAAGATGGTACAGGTAATTGAAGATGGTGAAGATATTTGTGCAAAACTAGATATTGACTTCAAGCCCTAGAAAGAGCTTTATTAGAGACCAAGGTCTCTAATTTGGGGTTGTTTCCATCACCCTCAGAGAACTGGAGGGCACCAGTGTCCCTGAGGAGAGCTGAGGGGCAGGCCACACATGCTTAGCTCTTCAGGTGTGCAAATCCTATTAGGGATTTGCAAAGCCTAGAGCCGTGCTGCCTAATGACCACTCCTGCTGGGCTGGTCCCTGAGCTGAAAAGACCAGCAGCCCTCCCCTCCCCCCTCTCCTGGAGTTGGCTGCACTCTCCAGTGCAGGTGTTGGGGTATCAAGGCTTTGCTTTCTCTCCCTCAGGGAAAGGGATCCAGTCCCAGTGGCTCATGCATAAGCTCCTGTATGACCTCACTCGCATGTGCACAATGTGACCGCTCCTGCTTCCCTGCCATTCACCTTGGAAGATTTGCCTTTCTTGATTGACTAGGGAGGCAGAGGGGATATGTGGGGACTTTTGCTATTAAGGTGACCTGGTGATGCTCTTCTTGGTGTCTTCCCACATCAGCTTATAACTAAGGGAAAGCAAATATGCTCATCTTCTAGATGGTGCAACATCTAGTGTCATCCAGAATACTTCATAGTGATTGCAAGAGGACCTCACGTCCTCCAGGGATATGGAAGCTTGATTTAATGCTAGGAGGTTATTCCTAATCTTCATTGTTTGTGGACACCCTTAAAAGTAACCCTGAAGCTGGGCACAGTGGTGGACTCTCCTCATCTTAGAACTGGGAGGTTGAAGCAGGAGGATCAGGATTTCAAGCCCTTGTAATTAGTTCAAGGCCAGCCTGGGCTGCATGACACTCTACACAAATAAAGTGAACGTGAGGGTGTAGTTCAGTGCTTACCCATTGTGAAGCTATATCATCCTTACAAACAAACCAAAAAGTGTCCCTGTTATATTTGATCAGGGTTTGCCTCATTGTTCCCCTATCCTCACAGATCCAAGTTTGGAAAAGGTATCCTCTAGTGTGACCTGATATTTGAAATGGAGAATCCCACACTGGGTAGAGGTCTTGAAAGGACCAAGCAGATGCCATAACAGGCTGCTCAGTCTTCTCTCAGAGATCAGGCCTCAATTTCAGGTTGCTGAGACTGAACAAGCAATTTCTCAGAGGGTCATGAACAGAAGACAATCACTGATGCCGCTGCCAGCAGGGACAGGGAGATAGGACACACCAAGCCTGGGCCCCTGAGCCAGCCCCCACAGTCAGTATGTGCAGGCCAGCCAGCCTCCATAACAGCTCAAGACAAAGCCTGGGACTTGTCCAGGCTTCTCCCAAAATGGATAACTGCAACCCCCAACTACCCCTAGCCAATTAAGAGTTATTAGCATGATTAAACCAATCCTGAGTCTGTTCCTATGTAGTCTGTAGACCCCAACCCCCTTGCTTTACTCCCTATCAATACCCTGCCCATTTACAACCTGTGGTCTCTCCTTCTGAGTCAGATGGATGGAGAGACCCGGATTAACTCACAACAGTAAAAAGACAGTTTGCTTTTTCATCACATTTGGTCTCTTGATGGCCTTTGGAGGACTCAGTACAATAGTTTTTTTCTCTATTTGAGACAACAGAGAATGTTTTGACACTACAAGTGAATGCACTTGACCTTCAAAGTTGAGAGAGCCCACTTTTAATATGAGCTGCTTGAATTATGCCAAGATTCTATGCCTCTAAGTGTTAAGGTTTTATTCTCTCTCAATTTTTCAGACAGAATCTCACACTGTAGCTCAGGTTGGCTTGGCTTGGAACTCCTATGTAGTTCTGGCTGGCATTGACTTTATGGTAATTGTCCTACAGCAGCCTCCTGATTTCTGGGATTATAAGCATGGGCAATGTGATAGTTATTCTTGGTTATCAACTTCAGTACACCTGGAATTAACTAAAACCAAAATGGCTTGGCACACCTGTGAGGGATTTTTTTTTTTCTGAATAAAAATCATTTGAAGTGAGCAAACCTACTTCTAATCCAGATCTTTGAGATCTGGGAAGAACCACCTCTGATCTAGACCACACCTTCTACTGGCATCTCATAGAAGGACATGGAAGGACACTTGCTCTCTCTGCCTACTTCTTTCGGCAAATACTGAGACATCTACCCTCATGGATGAACAACACTGGGTTCTTGGACCTTCCATACATAGGCAGCCACTATTGGATAAGCTGGACCACAGTTTGTAAGTTAGTCTAATAAAACCCCTTTCTCTCTATGTATGGAGAGATTCATTCTATAAGTTCTGTTGCTCTAGAGAACCCTGACTAAAACAGGCAAACTGGTTTGACTTCAAATTTACTTTCAAGATACGAAGAATGATTAAGATGGGGGTAGTTAAATGCACTGCTAATTATTAGGAAATCTCATCACCTCTATAGCAATATGCAGGTGTAGGTTATTGAAATATTAAGGAAAAATTAAAATTTACTTGCTATTTACTAAGTATATCAAATGGAAAGGGAAAGTGACTAGCATCATAGACAGAAGGGACTTTGTGAATCATTAAAATAAGAATAGAAAACTCTGGGTGAGAATAAGGATAGTGGTACTTACTAGATATGTTGACAATGCTGGGATCCACATAGACAATGCTGGGATCCACATAGAACACACACACACACACACACACACACACACACACACACACACAGAACCCAAAAGTTTTTCTATCACCTTTATTGGGAAGTAGAGTTGTGTGGGTGAGGAGTGGACATGGCTCAAATATGAGGTTGGGTTCTAACAAGCAAGCCTAGAGAAGCTGTGCCCTGGATGGGGGAGTATTAGAAAAATGAGGCGGCTAATAAGGTCCTTGAGTGAGTGTGTGTAGTGAGGACGTGTAGGGGGCTGTCAAGCAAGATTTTGTCTCCTGGACAAGCAGTACCACCACAGCTAGGATCTGGAGGCAGGATGGCCAGTCTCTGATGACCATGTCTAGCTGTTTGGAGAAATATACAATGGGGTACTGCCCCATGCTTTTGGCAGCGTATTGCAAAAGCTTGTAGTTGGTTTCATGTAGATAGTGACAGAGGGCTTGTGTTCATCTGGAAATGCAGGTGTAGAGGACAGAGGGAGGAAAGGAGGGAGGGAATAAAAGAGAGAGGATTAAGTAGCTATCAGTTGCAGAGAGCTTTTTGGTTAGGTGTGGGATTTGTGCCCACTCCCCCTTCTCTGTGCTGGGATTTTGTCTGGTTTGAACTGTGCAGGTCTTATGCATGCTGTCATGGTCTCTGTCAGTTGATGTGTGCATCAGCCCTGTGGTGTCTGGAAGATTCTGTTTCCTTCAGTCATCCATTACTTCAGGTCTTACAACCTTCTCATTCCTCTTCCACACAGAACCTGAGCCTTGCAGGGAGGGATTTGATAAAGACATCCTAATAGGGCTGAGTGCTCCAAGTTGCTCACTCTCTGCATGTAGTCTATTTGTGGGTCTCTGTTATTACCATCTACTACAAGAAGAAACTTCTCTGTTAAGTATTGAGTAATGTACTGATGAGCCAAGTTCAGCAGCTAAATAATCAATAAATAAATTAAATAAAAAGGGACACATTAACTCTCTCTTTCATAGAGTGCATTTTAATAATTGGAGGTAATTACTAATGTTCTAACTTGGTGTGACCACTAGATCTGTCACAGTTTCATATATATTATTACTGTAAATGATGTGTGTAGGTATTCATGTCATGGTCTGTGTGGAGGTTGAGGGTAACTCTGTGGAACTGGTTTTTTCTTTTACCTTTATTTGGGTTCTGGCGATTGAACTCAAGTTGTCAGGCTTGCATCCTCGGACAGAGAACACCTTTACTAGCTGAACCATTTTGCCAGCAGAACGTGTTATTACACTTTGACCTACTTCACCCCCCCACCCACCGCCCCCTACCTGTGCCTTCTGGTTCATTCTTGCTGGGTCCTTCCTCCTGGTGATGTCCCTTTCCTAGCTTTCATGTTGCAGCTACCCCAAGTCCAAATAAAACTTTTATAATCGATATAAAATATCAGAACAGGTGCAATGGATTGTAACAACCATATTCAGAACACTTGACATGTTCTCATTGCTCAAGGTAGAAAAAATTGAAAACACAATTCACACCTCATGTATGCAAATTCTTTCATTCCTTTGAGTAATAATGGACATATTATTATTTCCAACACAGGCTGGTATCATTAGTTAGATTTTTCTACTGCTGTGAGGAAACACCATGGCCATAAAGCAAGTTGGAAAGGAAAGGGTTTATTCAGCCTACACTTCTACATTGCCGTTCATCACTGAAGGAAGTTGGGACAGGAACTCAAACAGGGCAGGATCCTGGAGGCAGGAGCTGATGCAGAGGCCATGGATGGGAGCTTTTTACTGGCTGGCTTACTTCCCATGGCTTGCTCAGACTGCTTTCTTATACAACCCAGGACCACCAGCCTAGGGATGGAACCACCCATCATGTGCTGGGCCCTCCCCCATTGATCACTAATTGAGAAAATGCCTTAACACTGGATCTCATTGAGGCATTTCCTCAACTGAGGCTCCTTTCTCTCTTATGACTCTAGCTTGTGTCAAGTTGACACAAAGCCAACCAGAACACTGTTGAAGCTACTTATCTGCCCAAATGCAAAGCGGAATGATGTCTTAATCAACCTTCTTTGGAGTTAAAAGTAAACTCTGACCCTGAAAGACCAGAGAAACAATAAGTGGCCAATATTCACTTGTTACATAAGTCTTAAGTTTCTCAACCTGTGACCAGAGAGATTCATTTTAAGATCCCTGATCTTTGATCTCACGACTCTCCAAAGCCCAAACCTGGCATTCATATACCTGCATGTATTCACACGTATTAGAGATACTAACAATTAATGGGTTATCTGATGGATTCTGGCCCCCTCCCTTCCAGGAAAATGTTATCAACTCAGAAACTGGATTTGTGAGCTGTGACTTATAGTTCAGGGGATGCAGAAAACAAATATGACAAAACTTATCATCCTTTCACACGTCTTTCAGTCCCTGAGCCCCCCGGCCCCTGTCTCTATGCAATTGCATATGGAGTCGAATTGTGCCTACTCGATCCCATGGCACACAGCCTTCCCTACGATGGCCCACTGGCTATCGTGTGCCATTCATTAGTCCTTGCTGACTCTCTGGGACACTGGAAGTCAGACTCGTCTCGCTTCACTTGCTGGTACCATGTGTCTCTTGGGCTCAGAGCCCTTGGCCCATCCCTGTGCCACAGCACATGGAGATGGCCTGTGCCCTCTCAGTTCCATGGCTCATATCCTTGTGACAAAGGTCCTTTGGCTCTCTTGTGCTGTTTTCCTTGGCCCTCGCTGACCTCCTGGAATGCTGTAGGTCAGTCTGCTGGGCCTTATACTTCACTGTGAAAAAAATGTGCCTATGGCTCCCTGCCCCCACCACTGCCTCTGACCCATGGCTTGGGTTGGTTCCTCTGCTGCTGCTCCCATGATGCCACAGCCCAGGGAGGTCCCTCTCTCCCACCTGGCTGCACTGCTACTTCTCTGTCTTTCTTTCACAAAGTCTATTTCCTCTGTGGGAATGGAAATGTATGATTGATATGGCCATCTATATTTCTTCCTGACTGACTTTTAAATGCTTCAATTTATCTGTTTTTTTATTCACTTTATTAGGGAAAAAACCCACATCAACAGTGGTCAGGTGCCATATTTGATAGGGGTGACCTTGTGATCAGGTGGCGCCATCTTAAATAAGGGCAATCATGTGATCAAGCCACCATCTTAAATAAGAACAACCACTTGGTCTAGCCGCCTTCTTGGCTAAGGTCAAAGCAGGCAAGTCATATTACCTCACTACCATCTTTATTAAGGGCAGCATGGGCAGGGCACCTGGCGCTCAGGCAATCTGTATGGAGGGAGGTTAGGGAATCACCTCCCACCATGCTTTGCTTCACCATTGTGTTACAGGCCAAGCATAAGTCCTCCGACCTTGGCCTGGTGTTCTACCTCTCTCTGGATCCAGCTGTCTGGGTGGGGCAGAGGTCCAGTCACGGACTACCATTTGTTCCTCAGCAGGAGCTCAGATGTATCTGATCCCCTTTGGGGCATCAGTGGAACCACATACATTCGGTATCATTATATTAAAATTTTAAACTTCAGATTTTAACATTAATACAATCTGATACACTTTGTGTGACAAGTTCAGGAGTTTAAATTTTTTTTGGCTACTAGTTACCTGCTTTTCCATGATTTGGATTTCAGTATTGATAGACAATGCTAATTTATCTAAAACTTTTATTTTTTCCTTACTTGTCTATTCTAAGGTTGGTATTTTTTTTTCTCCCTCTCTCCTGGTCCTGGGACCCCTGCTCTTCCCAATTACTAAGCCATGGGCCAAAAGGCTCCAAATGAATTCATACACTTTAACTCTTGTTTCTATCCATATTTCAGCAGGCTGGCAGAATCATTAAAGCAGCAGTTGTGGACCACAACCTGCAGTTCTTTCCCTGCATGGATGCCAGCAGAGATTCTTATCTATGTGATGTGGACTAGTCTAGCCAAACATAATTGTTCCCTGTTTCTACAGCCTGGTCAGATAACCACATGCTTCTGTCTTTGACTTGCTTTTCAGCCTTTTTTCGGGGCCCCGAAACAATGCCCTAATGCCAGCTAGAAGCAGTTCAAACGAGAATACATTATCCCATGTTCCTTGTCCAGAATAGGCTGAAATGCTGGGTCAAAAGGAAACCCCCTGGCATAGAGGACTGATTGACTATCTAATACCTATTGATGCTTGTTAATTAAAATGGTTCTGCAATAAGATAAGACACTTGACCTTCTTTATGCAGAACTAGGGAGGTATTGTATAACCTTAAGAAATTATTATTTCTATAAAAATCAATCAGGATGGAGCTTCTGGTCCACCAAGAGGGTCTTTTTCTTCTTCTCAAAAGGTCCTTTTCTCAGAGTTGGGCTGCACCCTGACTCACAAGCCCCTATTCTCCTGTTCTAACTTGGCCTTGGGATCTTTCCCCTGTCACTCTTCTTTGCCTTCTCAGTAGACAGCTTAAGAAATAATTATTTCTATATAAGTCATTCAGAATTATATTCTAGCTGTACTCAAGGATCAGAACTACAGTTACAGGGCCTTAAAAATTGTAACAGAGGGCCGGGCGGTGGTGGTGGTGCATGCCTTTAATCCCAGCACTCGGGAGGCAGAGGCAGGTGGATCTCTGTGATTTGAGGCCAGCCTGGACTACAGAGGGAGTTCCAGGAAAGACACAAAGCTACAGAGAGAAACCCTGTCTTGAAACACCCCCCACAAAAGGTAATAGATTCAGATATCACTGTCAACAGCTTAAAGAATGTCTCTCCTTACTCAAGGTCTATTCAGGTTTAAGAATGTGAGCCTCCATGTCCTTGCTGACTTCATTAAGCTGTAACTAACTGGGAAACCTGTATATTCAGACTTAAGTCATATATATGCTCTCAAAGTTATAAATACATCTAACAGATTTTGTTCCCACAGTCCTCAAACACCTGTAGAGATCTGAGAATATGGCATTTAATATAAAAGTCTTTTTATGATAAAGAGACATGTCAGCTCCTGGCAGCATCCTGTATCTTCTCCAATAAGAGAGAATACCATGAAAGAACTTCCACCTGGAAGCTTATGGAAAGGCTGGCCATGAAGCAAAATGCTGAGATCCTGTCCAGACTGTGAGTAAGTGGAATACTGGAGGACCGATTGCCCCATACTGCAAAGTCAAAGTGGGTCAGTCTCCCCAAATCTCTACTCCATTGAAAAAACACTATCAGATCTTCTGGATCTATCAGCTAAATAAGTGCTGGCTTTGGGGCTTTTGCCCTTCCAATGATCTTGGAGAGATTTGGGATTGCTGCCTAGGTAGCTGGAAAGCTTTCTCACTTCTTCTTAAACTTATCCATTTCAGATCTGATGGTGTTTGATGACTAGGGTATCAGTTTAACAGCCCCAATCCCAAGATTATATATATGCTCTCCAATTACAGATATATATGCCTCATTCACAGACTTCATGGTACAGGATAGACCCATTTCAGATATAACTCCAGAGGTTCAAAGTTTTAATACCGATAAATGCAGCTTTGATAAACTGATAGAACATTGAATACAAAGAGTTCTTAAGAGTCCTTAAGTGGATTTTTAACCCCTTTGCCATCATGTAGATCCATTCCAGCTGTCTTTCAGATAGCTACAGGCTCCTGGGAAAAGTTTTGATACTGCATCAAGAAATATGGTCTGATGAAACTAACAATCTCCAGACTCCAGCTATTTTCTGAGCATATTTTGCAGATTCGTTGTTCCCGCCTGACCTTCAGAGAAACAGCAGACGACATGGCTTCTATACTCCTGATTTGGTGTGCCATTTTCCACCAAGCTCCTGGAACACCACTGCTGCAACCTGCCTCCTCAGCTCCTTCAAGGAACGTTCTTAATTTTTTCCACCATGCGTGAGTCCTGGTTCCCCCTCCCCACTTCACCCCTTGTCAGCTTGAAGAAGCATCGAGAATACGGCGCCTTGGTTCCCCCACTTGCTCCCATAAATCACCTCTTATAATAATGAAAATGGAGGAACTTTAATATTCTAATCTGGCCCTTGAAATCCCACCCCTTGGTGCCGCCCCATGTCCTGACATAAAAGCCTCATTCTAAGGAAATCTCTTTCCCTTCCCCTCTTTCTCCTCTGCTTTTCCTCCCATGAGGTGTGCACCTACAACTTCTCTCCCTTTCTGTCTTTCTCTTTTCTATCTTTCTCTTCATCTCTCTATTATAATATACTCTCAACCTGAATGCAGCCTCTGGGTTGTGAATTACTGGCCACCACCATGCCCGCATGGCCTGATTCACCACAGCCCACCTCTACATCCGCCCAGCATGTTTCTCTGCACCATGCGTGGGATACACTTGGGGTCCCCCCACCTATAAAATAATTCATAACACAAGGGGCTATAGAGATGGCTCAGTGGTTTAGAGCATTGCCTGCTCTTCTAGATGACTTGGATTTAATTTGCAGCACCTGCATGGCAACTCACAATGGTCTGTAGCTCCAGGGAATTACTACTTCCCAGGGAATACTACTTCCTCTTATTGTGGGTCTGACTCAATTTTTGATTTTAGAAAATTAGAGGCTTTTTATTACAAAAGACTGACCAGGACAAAACCAGAGCAAGTTCTCAAGGTAAAGCCATGTCTGTTATTAGTCCAAGGATTTTAAAGGCAAATCCCACAAAGCTGTAATTTTGGGGACCCAAATTAACTTCCTGTCTGGGTGTGGGCAAGATTTTTTTTATTTTTAAAAAGCTTTAATTTATTCTTCTCTCATACATTATATCTCAACAGCACTTTCCTCTCCCTTCTCTCCTCCCAGTCCCTCTCACTTCCCCTCCTGACAAGATCCACTCCTCCTTTGTTTCCCTTCAGAACGGGGAAGGCATCCCAGGGATATCAACCAAACATGGCACATCATGTTACAATACAACTATGCACATCTCCTCATGTTAGGACTGGACAAGGCAACCCAGTGGCAAGAAAAGAGTCCCAAAAGTAGGCAAAGGAGTCAGAGACGAAGGCTGGGTTTTGTAACAGACATCCAGCACCTGCCTTAGGCCTCCAAGCAAGCAAGCGTTTCATACAAAAATGGAAATTAGCAGTTAGACTGTTTAATCTTGTGAACTGAACCTTGTAAGAATAGCTGAGGCAATGAAATATTTTCCAACAATCAGAAGTTCTTAAGAATAGTCCAACTATACCAGGAAGTTGTCCATCTTGGGCTACCTGACAGGATACATTCAGTGTAGAAGCAACTTCCTCATGGCTTATACAAGCTAAAAGCAATTTTGTTTTTAGAAGTCTAGCACAGTCAATTATCCTCTAAACATAACGTTCATCATCATACTTTGCTTGCCCTTGAAGGGACCCAGGCAAGCACATAGTGTACAGATGTACATGCAGACAAAAAAAATCATACTCATAAAAAATGAAAAATAAAATTAAAAAAAGAAATTGAAGGACAAAGAAAAAAGCTAGAAGTGCCTGGCATGGTGGTGCACACCTTTATTCCCAGCCCTGTGAAAAGGCAGGCTGCTCTCTGTGCTTTTGAGGACAGCCTGGTCCACAGAGTGAATTCCACGAGCTAGGTAGGGAGATCATATCTCAAACAAAGCAAAGCAAAACAAGAAACAAATAAATATGCTAGGAGAGCAAACATGTAACTTTATTTTTGTGTTTGGAGCTGTAGTTCCCAGGAAGGCTGAGGAGAGAATTAGAACAACACTGTGTCCTCAAGCTTCAACCTCTGAACTACTGGTTAAAGGTATGTCCCAACCTCACCCCTGCTGGGTGTGTGTAGCCATGGGGATGACACCAAGACCTCTTACATGTTAGGTCAGTCTCTGTGAACTGAGGAAATCCCTAGGCTCTATCGCAGCTCTCAATTCTTTAATACACACCATGACTTCAAATATAAAATAAGCATCCAGTAATGTTTTATGAGAAACAATTATTTTGACTCATGGGCATTGTTCAGGACATACCCCAAAAAAGTTTGAATTTTTGTTTAAAGGGACAAAACTAAGAATTGAGAATTTTTCCTTTACAGAACTTCTTTTTTCACAATGAAAGAATGAAGTAAAAACAAAATTATAAAACATGCAAGGGACCCACTCCTAGATGCCAGGGCCAAGGGCAGGCCACAAGTGCAGATTGTAAACAATGCTAAAAGCATCCTGGGAGAAAGGACAAAAGTGAGATTTCTCTGAGCAGTCAGTATATATAGACAAACACTGTTACTGGCTGCCAGCACCAGAGCATTGCCCAGGAAGCAATGGGAAGATGTTTATGTTCTTTCAGACAGGCTCCTCAGGAGGTGGAGGTGATCCCATAAACGTCTGGTCTCTGTAGTTTTTTCACCATTGCGAATGACTTGTGCCCTGTTGGTACAAGGAGACAGCACAGGACAGACAGCCCTTTCAGAAGGAAATGAGACGATGTAATGGATCTCTGCCTTCCACCTTTGGCTCCCTTGATCGCAGTCTTCTGACTCCATTGAAGATTCAGAGGATGAAAAGTTCTCTGCTAACCGTTCATTCCTCTGCATCCCTACAGTTGGTGTTTCTGCACTACCACTGGGCCCGCTTACTTCAGACCCAAACATGTTTGTCTCAAAGTTTCTTTCAAAGCTCCACTACTCTGGCTGACTGTCTCACCCTGTGACAGGAAGTGAGAGGGACAAAATGACAGGCAAACATAAAAACTGCTAATGAGAAGAGCTCATACATTAAAACATGGCTACTGTGTTAGGAGAATTACAAACAAAAATGAAAGAACTCAAGCAAAACATGAGCTGCCACTAAATAATTATTTACTGCTAACATCGTATGGACATGGACTATTTATTAAATTCATTTGGGGAGAATAGAGGTTATACACTGTGGTAGCTATTGGCTCCCATAAGCTCACTGGGAGTGGCACTATTAGGAGATTTGGTTTTGTTGGAATTCATATGGCATTGTTGGTGGAAGTGTGTCACTGTGTGGGTGGGCTTTGAGGTCTCATATATGTTCAAGCCACATCCAGTGTCTCAGTTCACTTCTTGTCACCTGCCAATCAAGATGTAGGACTCTCAGCTCCAGCACCATGTCTGCCTGCTCACCATCATGTCCCCCTATGATGACGATGGACTAAACCCCTGAAACCGCAAGGCACCCCATTAAATGTTTTCCTTTATAAGAGTTATCATGGTGGTGTCTCTTCATAGCAGTAGAAAGCCTAACTAAGACATATGCCCACACATCTCTATCAATGCATGTGATCAATAGGGGTTCACACCATCTCCAGACTCTGGACAGATTCTGATGCATTTCAGGGTCAGGTTAAGCAGGATCATCTTCACATGCTGTTTCTGACTTTCCCTGGGAAAACACAAAACAAATATCCATTCATGTTAGGCAGGGCAACAATGGACTAAAGTCCAACTTGATGAACAAATGAGATTACTAGGATTACTTAAAGATGCCTGAGTAATGAGAGACTTACATGAGCATGGACAACTCAAAGCAGATGTGCCACTGGCAAGCCCACACCAGCATGGGGGAAACCTCACAAAAGCTACAGCCCCAGATTTCTCTGAGTAACCTGCAGCCATTTCATCAGATCAGTGTCTTCCACACATTTCAACTACTCAGCCTCTTCTCCTTAGTGTTTGATACTGCCTATATTACCTCGGAGAGAATGGGACCTGGTAAATCTTGTAAGTTTCAGGGACTTTCTGACACTTGTGAGTTTACTTCCTGAGTACTAATGAGCCTCCCTCCAGGATGGAAATGTTTCAGTTCAGAGGATATTGATATGAAATACTCCAACCTTCCTACAGCTCTTACATTCTTTCAAGCCACCTCTTCCAGAACATTCCCTGAGGTTTAGATGGATGGCATAGATGTCTGATTATTTTCCTCCATCTGTGATTGAGCATTGGATCAGAATGTCACAATAGTCACTTAGTCTCAGGAGTTCAGGTGGTTATGAGGCTTTGTGGTACACCACTGTAAAGAGGAAGTTTCCTCCCATGGCGGATTGTAGTTGACAGAAGCAGTGACCTATGGGCATAAGCACAAATATGCAGGAGACAGTTTGATAAGGTCACATCCACTCAACAAAACAATAGCAGTTGTTTGCCCACTGAGACCTGGGACTCCTCACCCACAGGCTTTCCCCTGGCTTACAGCAGCAGACACAAATTCCTTCCTGTGTGTAGACCTAAAATCCAATCAGAAAGTTGTTGGTTGTAGTCACTGTGTCATGCCACCATGGCACTAGCAGGCATCTTGCCTGGCACACAGCCAAGCAGCCAGCATGGAGTCTCTGGGCACTATCCAGCTCCATCACAGTTTTACTTTGTGTCCTGCAAGCAAAGCATGTGTCATCTTCAGCAATTGGGTCTAGTTCTGGTGTAGACATCAGAGCAGTGACAACAGTCTTTATTGTTTGGGGGCCTCTGGGACCTCCCTGACCATAGCTCAGGTACTGCACATTTATCCAGCATGTTAACTCTTAAAAGGTGTGCCTTTTAATTTGAATGCCTTAATTTTTATGTTAGTTGTACTTCTCGGCCCTTTTAAATATTTGTTAAGAATTTCAATGGTGAGCACATAAAGAAATCTTTTAACAGTGTAGACTGGATCCCTGAACACTTACCATCATCCCTTACAAACAAATGCATTTGAGCTCAGGCAATCAAGGGGATACTATAAAAGTCTTGCACAGTCAACAGTAATGAAAAGACCTCATTGCTTTCATCAGTTGTTCCATCAGAAGAGCCATGATGGGTTTAACAGCATGGACGCCAGCAACGACTTCATTTAACTCATTAAGCCAGTATGATTCCCCAGGCACTATTTAGCTGTACAAATTGTTGAAGGACTTCAAGCTAGGAGAATAATCTATACATTTCCTAAGTACTTGATGGTTTCTGTAAGTTCATCATAGCCCCCAAGCAGTCTGCATGGTTGGTACCCCACCCTACCAGGAGTAGATACATTTTCAGGTCCCTATTTCCTCAAGCATCCATGACTCCTTTCACACTTTGTACCCTCAGGGAAAACAGTGCTATGCATGGTGTGTCCCAGCAACATAGCCACCCTCAGAATGTTCTCTTGCCACACAGCTGAATACCTTAGTTTCCATACCACATTGACAATCCCATCTGAAAGCAAACATTCAACTTACACAAACTGACATATTCTCTCACAAAGTTCTCATGTATGAAATGTTGGATGGTTTACTCACAGTGTTCACATATTAATTAATGACTTACAGGCTTGTGCCACATGCCTACAGTCTTAGCATTCAGCAATATGGAGGGGTGTAGCCTACATATAATAGACTTTCCAACACTAACCTGCTGTTGAACTCTCTTCCTATATAACACTGTTCAGCTCCCCTTGAGGCAGTGCCTCTGCCTGCCAAAGGAATGCTGTGGGCAAGGTGTTTCCTCCCCTCCTTAGTAATGTAGTGCTCACTGCTTTTGAGGGCAATATACAAACAGCCTCCATCTGGTCATGAGACCTTCTGGCTCCTGAGCACATCTGGTAATAGTGACGAGAAACACTGTGTATATGTTCATCATTGTTTACCTGTCCCTGCTTTGATTCTGAGCTATCCAGAATAAAAACATCACAAATGCCAGTTAAGGCACTCTTGAGCAACATAACCTTGAGGCCCCTTGGTTCAGTTGAATCTCAAATACAACAGTTGTCTGGCACTGGTCACTGATGGCTATTAATATGTGGTGCTTGAAACAGAGCTATATCTGAAGCATATGCAATCTATTGAGGAACACCAGAGAGGTATGAGGTTTTTTAATTTTACAAGGAGCCTACTCCGGTATGCCTGGGTACTCATGTGTCAAACCCAAAGCAAAAGAGGAGAGATTATGCACTTATTGCACAAGATGCTAAAAGCATCAGGGATTAACGTGTTACAGAAATGATATGCCTCTCTAGTGAGGAGGAACCACTTTACATTAGAGATTAATTAAAGAAAAGCTCTTTAATAGCATTTGTCTGGCTGGGCTAATGCCCAAGAAGAGTTGGACATGAACAAAAGAATTTCCTAGCGTACATACACTTTAGGATTATATCTTCTACAAGCACTGTCATCCTTAAATCTGTTTTGGTTCCTGGTCCTAGATCATACTTCAATCTAAACAGAGACAGGAGACTGCAAGTCTGGCCACCTAGGCAGACAGGAGATGTACACAGCACTGATCTTATATATTGCCAGAATTATTTTAAGCATACCAGTGTTGTTCTTCAAAAAAATTTTCTTTTTTTGGAATAGTTGTTACCAAGGGTCATCTTGTCTACCTGGAAGAATTATGGTGTTCTGATAAGAGGACAGGAGACTTAATGACCGTTGTGACCCCATTTTGCCCCTCCCCCCCCCAGTGCTGCTCTTTAGATGTATGTCTTTGGGAATGGTCATCAGGGTCTAACTGTCAACTCTGCTACATAGACATTCACGTCCTAGCATCCTAAATTTCCCTTACTCCTAACAGGTCTAGTTAGCACATCAATCTTTGGTGTATTGAGGGGGGGGGGTTTTCCCTTAGCTAAATTCTGCTTGTATGACTTATTGTCTCCTAAGCATATCTGTTAGTATGTTCTTTCTACCATCAGTTTAATTACTTTGAGTTTCTTCCTTCCTTCCTTCCTTCCTTCCTTCCTTCCTTCCTTCCTTCCTTCCTTCCTTCCTTCCTTCTTTCTTTCTTTCTTTCTTTCTTTCTTTCTTTCTTTCTTTCTTTCTTTCTTTCTTTCTTTCTTTCTTTCTTTCTGCTGTTTCAAGACAGGGTTTCCTCTCTGTGTAGCACTATCTATACTAGAACTCACTCTGTAAACCAGGCCGGCCTTGAAGAACTCAGAACTCAGAGATCCACCTGCATCTGCCTCCTGAGTGCTGGGATTAAAGGTCTGTGCCATGACTGCCAGGAAAGTTTCTTTTTCATCAAAAGTACAAAAATAAGAAGAATTTTGTGACCTTCACCATATAGAAAATACTGTTGTTGGCTGCCAGCACAGGGAACAGTGTCCAGAAAGCATTAGAAAGGTATTTGTGCTGTTTTGAACAGGCTCATCAGCAGGGAGAAGTGAGCCATTAAATGTCTGGTCTCCTTGTAATCTTTGGACTGCAGTATTCAGCCATTGCAAATGACTCCTGTATACAGAGACACCACAAAACAGCTAACCCTTTTGGATAGGAAGAGAGAAGATGTACATGACCCCTGCCTTAAGCTCTTGGCCCTTCCTCCTTTCCAGTCTTCTGACTCTTTTGATGATTCGAAGATGAAAAGTTCTCTGCTAGCTGCTCCCCTGCATTCCTAAGTTCCTGCATTAGCCCAGGGATTTGTACAGCTTAAAAGTAAAGGGGTTTTGGAGGCACATCTAACCTCCTTTCCTGTAGCCTTGGTGATTTCTAACATGTTAGATTCATCAGGAAGAATACATGTAGAATTGGAGCCTATTCCCTACAAGATACTTAGGGATTTTAAACAAGCCATCTTATCTTACAGACTTACGTATCCATGTATGATGGGATTGTTGAGAGGGACAGCTGAAACAGAGGAACTGATCCCCAGGACTGGGGCAAGCTGGCCAGGTGTAGCAGTTTGAATGTAATTGGTCCCATAATCTCATAGGGAGTGGCACAATTAGGAGGAGTGACTTTCTTGGAGTGGGTATGGCCTTGTTGGAGGAAGTGTGTCATTGTGGGAATGGACTTTGAGGTTTCTTATGCTCAGGATACCACCTAGTGTCTCAGTCCACTTCCTGTTGCCTTCTGATGGGGATGTAGCTAGCACCACGTCTGTCTGCTAGCTGCATGTTCCATGCCATGATGGTAATGGACTGAACCTCTGAATTGTAAGCCTCCACCTCAATTAAATGTTTTCCTTTATAAGAGTTGCCATGATTATAATGTCTCTTCACAGCAATAGAAACCCTAACTAAGACACCAGGACTTGTGCTGAACTGCTGAATCCCTTCATGTCAGGACTCGGTGGCATGAAGAGACTGTGTCTCCATCTGGCCTCGGAGAGATGTTATTAGAAATGCTGTCCTTTGACAATGCTAGCAGAGAATGTCAACGGGCTCTACACTCAGTTCAAACAGCAAAAGGCACCTGAGAAGATTACATGGAGCCTGCAGTGACTCTGGGTCTCTAAGCTGCTTCCACTAACTGAGAGAGGATATTTGTGTTCTTGGGACTCCTTGCATTTTGCCTGTGGTCTGCTCTTGTGTTGCAGGATATTTGTACACTGTGGGAAGATGTGTTGTTGTCATTGGTTTAATAAAAAAGCTGAACAGCCAATAGCTAGGCAGGAGAGGTTAGCTGGGACTTCCAGGCAGAGGGAGAAACTGAGGGGATGAATCTAGGCACACAGTTTTCACCAGTGAGACGGGGAGAGAGTAGAACGTATGGAATGGAGGAGAGGTAAAGAGCCACATGATAAAAAGTAGATCAATAGAAAGAGGTTAATTTAGGTTAAAAGAGCTAGTTCTGAACAAGCCTAAGCTAAGGCCATTCATAATTAATAATAAGTCTCCGTGTCATTTTTGGGGGGCTGATGGTCCAAAGAAAGGCAACTGAGAAAGCTTGCCACATTTTGTTTCTGCCCTACCAAGCCTGGATACATTTGCTCTTGTTCCTTCTTTCATTTATAAAGACACAGATGGTACTACTTCCTATGTTCTTTAGCTGTCTGTATTCAATATGAAAAATTACTGTCAGCTGAACTTATCAGCATCAGCCATGAGTTCCTCTCTTTAGAATCATGAAGGACATATGTTATTGGTAAGATAAAGGTATCATGGGATCTTCCTTGGTGGTTAAAGAAGCTGCTTGAAGGAAAACAAAGCCAGGCTGAGGCCAGGCATGTGGTAGGGGTGTCCCTGCAACGAGGTCCAGAGAGGCCATTGAGTGAAGCTGTGAAAGTGAAGCTTGGAATATGTGGGAGACCCTAAGATGTTGGGAGTGCCAATGCCATGGATACCTACCAAGGAGAGCTGCATACAGGGAGTGGAACCAACCCAAGAGACAGAAGTGTGCTGCAGTTAACAAAGCTGGGAGGGTGGAGTCGTCTGACCCCTTTGCCATCATTTATAGTATTTGGAGTTTTCCCTGCTGGGTTTTGGTCCTGCTGTCATCCCTTTTGGAATGGTAATGTGTATTCTGTGCCATTTTATGATGGAAGTATGATTTGCTTTGTGATTTTATAGGGGATTAGTAAAGAGATTGCCTGGAGTCTCTGAAGAAACTTTGGTGGCTGAAAGACCATGGGGATTTTTGAAGTTGGACTAAACGCATCTTGCATTATGACATCCACATGCCTATAGGGGCTGGGAAGTGGAATGTGGTGGTTTGAATCAGAATGGTCCCCATGGGCTCATATATTTGAATACTTGAGAAGTTGGTGGAACTGTTTGGGAAGGATTATGAGGTGTAGCCTTGCTGGAGGAGATGTGTCACTGGCAACTGGTTCTGTAGTTTCAAAAGCCCACAGCATTCTCAGTTAACTCTTTGTCTTGGGGTTGTCTCAAGATGAGCTCTAAGCTACTGTGCCAGCACCATGCCTGCCTGGCTGCTGCCATGCTCCCTGCCATGATGGTCATGAACTCACCCTCTGGACCTGTAAGCCCCAATAAGCTACTTCTTCTATAAGTCTCTTTATATTAATAGAAATGCAGTCAAGTCAATATTCCTTCAATAAAAGAGATAGAGAAGGCCATTGGAACTTCACCTGAGTGTCCAGTCACTCTTCCCAGCTACTTACATGCAATTAGGCTCTAATTTATGTAGCCTCAAGATATTCTAGAGAAACTAGGGAATACAGGGTTTTTACCTAAGAACAGGAAGGGGTGTGTGTGTTAAAAAGAGACTGCTATATATACTGGGTAAAGCCTCCCCCACCCAAAAAGATAGTGCTTAACACCTCCTTAGAGTTTTACAACAAATGTTTCACAACAAATGGTAGATTTGTTAATGTTCTTATTGCTGTTATGTCTCATGATATGATATTTACTGCTTTTTTTTTTTTTTTTTTTGGTTTTTGAAGACAAGGTTTCTTTGTGTCATAGCTCTGGCTGTCCTGGAACTCACTCTGTAGATCAGACCAAGTGCTGACCTGGCCTTGAACTCACAGAGATCTACCTGCCTCTGCCTCCCAAGTGCTGGATTAAAGGTATGCAACAACCACATGGATGTGTTATTTTTAATAAAGAGAAATTTGTATATAAAGGTTAAGGTGGCTAGATATAATTACAGATGTTTAGCTCTCTGAGTTTTCCCTTACTTTTGGTTTTGTTTACAAAAATGTTACCCCATTCAAGGTCATCATTATCTCTTAAGCTCTTGCTGAAAGGTAAGCATTCTCCCCTTCTCAGGATCTGTAAGACCCTGAGAAGGAGAGGAGGCTAAAAAGTTGTAAGATTCCAAGCAGAGAAAGTTTGTTTAAAACTTCAACAAAAATGTTATTTAGCAAAATAAACAAAAAATAATAAATTTGTATATATGACTCATTCTCTCATACCTATATGGCTGGCCTCGAACTCACAGAGATCCATCTGCCTCTGACTCCCAAGTGCTAGGACTAAAGGTGTATGCCACCACACCTAGCTTTTTTTTTGAGACAAGGTCTCTCTGTTCTGTCACTGTGACTATCTTGCAACTCATGTTGTAGACCAGGCTGACCTCAAACTCCCAGAGATCCTCCTGCCTCTGCCTCCCAAATGCTGAGAGTAAAGGCATGTGCCACCTCAACTGGCTTGAGATAAATTTTTGGTAAAAAGGACTTTCAAAAAGAGCATTTGGGATAGAGATGGATTTGGTATGATAAAACAATTTTGTCCTAAAAAAGAAAGCTAACAGAGGAAAACAAAGCCCAAGAAGCTTAAATCCAAGCAGCAGGACTGAGTAAGTTCCCAAATGTTACAGCAGATGGATCTCATTGATGACATACATTTGAGGATTAAGACCTGTAGTTTCCTAATGTTATGATGATCCAGTCACAGTAACAAAAACCGATTTTAAAATGTATGTCAAATCAAGCTAATCACTATGTCTTTGCTAACTTTGTTAAGCTTTACCCATATAAAAAAACCAAGTCATAACAAAAGTTATGGTAAAGATTAGTTGCACACCTTTTTATTATTATAAATGTCTCCTCAGGAAAACCAATCTTGTAGTTCTCTCTTGTAAGTATATGCTTTGTGATAAAATAAGCTACCTAATATAAAACATTGATTAAATTAACTTAGATCTTGTAAAAAAAATACACTATAGAAAGATTAAGAGAGGTTGTTCCCAGTTACTATGAACTGTATTTATGGTTTAATGTTTATTTGGTACTAAAAGAGCTTCAACTCAAAAATGGTAATTTGTTGTGGAATATTCATTTATACTGTGTGAAGATATGTCACTGTGACCATGTTTAATAAAAACTAAATGGCCAATAGCTAGGTAGGATTTTCAACAGAAAATGAAGGAGGAGTTGCCAGTGAAGGAAGCATGACATGTAGGAGATGAAGTAACAAGCCATGAGCTACATAGCAGCATGTAAATTAATAGAAATTGATTAATTTAAGTTACAAGAGCCAGTTAGAAACAAGCCTAAGCTATTGGCCAAGTTTTTATAATTAATAGTAAGTCTCCAAGTTATTATTGGGGAACCGACCATCTGATGAAAAAGTTCGACTACAATAATTTTTAAGGCTCAACATCTTAACAAGGATAAACTACCTTAATTTATAAAATCCTAGTCTTACAAGAGTTACTAATTCATTGTAAAACAAAGATAATTAAAATATAAAAGTTAATGATCATTTCATAAATCATCAAATGTCTTTAATGGGCCCAGAATTGTTTATAGTTGTGTTAAATACAAATGTAATTCAATTACAGAGACAAGATTGGAGGGAGAGACCAATTTCTATCTCCCTCAATATAGTCTCCTGTATATTTTTTCACAGTTGCGCTTAAAGTAAACTATTCTCCTTTTTAAATCCACTGTGTGGATAGTTCCCAAAGTCTTTCATACTTTGCCCCTTGAGGGAGCCAGCTTCTACCTACTTCACTGATGGGTACCAGTCACAGAAGGGCAGCCAAGGATGGACCATCCATAGAGATTTTACAATCTGCCTTTTTATCAACATAACAAAATGAGCTGTATGCTCTACAGATATTGGTAAAGTATGCTTCCACCCCACTTAATCCTGTGACTGATTCTTAATATTTTATAGTTTCATTACCACTTTTAGAAATGGCTATTATTAGGCAAAGTGAAAACAGACCTAACTCTTTGATATTTTTTCTGGCTCAACAATTTATCACATCTATCTTATATACAGGGAGTTATACTTGTGCAAAACTTAAGGAGAGCAATCTGAATATTTTTTATGCTAATGTGACTTTAAAAGCAGACATACTTGGACACACTTACTCCTAATCAACATTTTTGGGTAAAACTGGCTATAGATACCATGAACAAAACCTCATTTTGTGTTCAAGAGGGACAATATGTTCATCATCTACTTTAAAACACCTGGTTGAATTGTCAGCAAACTATGATGACTATGTTAATGTCACCAGAAAAATGACAGCTGAACCAATAATAGAGACAAATGGTTGATAACTCCCTTGTACAGTGCAAACATGAGTGACAGCTAACATCATGAGGAACATGTTTTCAGTGTGACAGCTCTTTCATTTCCAGGCATATATGACAATGTCACTACACAGAGTGATTTAGTTATGATATTTAACCCAGCCTCACCCATTTTGCTTTTGATGTGGACTCCACATTGCTTATGTACTGTATGTACTAACTATGTACCCCTAACTACACTGTAGAAAGAAATATATCTTTACTTTCAGATAAAGCTTTGCCTTCTGGATGGGCCTGTTTATTTAATTGACCAGACTTTCGGGCACTGTTAGCCAGTCTTGGGATATTGTTCTACAAGCAGGATTCCTGCACTCTTGCCATTTCTAGATAACACACCCAGAGCTGCTGGAAGTTTGCGATCGATGTGCCATAACAAGCTGCAGTAACTAAGGATGAGGCAAACCGCAGGCACAGCTTCTGTTCTGCTTCCAGCACCGGGACTGACAGTGCCTTCAGCGTGACATCTCCCAACTAGTTTCTATCTTCAGCAAAACTGCCAGTGCCATGGCTACTGTCTTTGGAGAATTAAATGCAAAAATGAAGGAACTTTGAACAGCTTTTACAAAACCTGAGCTGCCATTAAGTATTTACTGCTAAAAGATACAGTCTCCTGGCATGTGTTCTTCAATATTGTGGGTGATTCTCACCTGGTCCCACAACAGTTGGATCAACTTTTGAGAGATCAATAGAATAATGACCTTCTCTTGGTGGAGCTGGCCTCAGGGAGCACGAGCAGTTATTATAGCTTTGGTTTAATCTAACCTGTGTTTTCAATGCTTCATGAATTCCACATATTATCTCACTCATCAATATAAACTTTATATTGCTCTTAATGAGTTCACAGGAAAAGGGTGACATATAAACTGAATATAATGAGACTTTCCTGCTTGTTTGCTCCCCTGGGAGGAAGGGGTCTGCCCATTAGGCAAGATTCCCTCAACCCCATTAGCAATGCAGCTTAGAGCATTCAAGGGCATTAAGCAAACAGCCCTCATTTGACCAAGAGACTGAGCACATCTGGTGACAGTGATGAGAAATACTATTTTAAATTATTTTAAATACAGTGTTTTTCATTGCTTCTCTGTCCCTGCTTTGAACTCTGAGCTATCTGGAATGAAAGCATCACAGAATGTCAGCAAAGGGACTCTTGAGGAGCTTAGCTTTGAGTTTCCTGGTTCTGTTTAATCTTGAATTGCATGGGCACTGGGCACTGGCAGGTCTCAACAGAGGAGGAACATGAATATTAGAATAGCTTTGACTATAAGTGCCAAAGCAGTGAGGCTTTAGATAGATACCTTCATTAAAAATAACTACTAGGAATTTTGTTTTTCTGAGACAGGGTTTCTCTGAATAGCCCTGGGTGTCCTGGCACTCATTTGTAGACAAGGCTGGCCTCAAACTCAGCAATCCACCTGCTTCTGCCTCCTGAGTGCTGCGGTTAAAGGCATGCACCACCACCACTGGTGGAATTATTTTGGGGTAGGGGGCTGAAATTGCCCAATGACACAGTCTAAATTGGGTGCAATTTCTTGCAGCACTGCATATCTACAAACAATTGAATACCATGCATAAATGCTCAACAAAAACAAAAAATGACAAATAGGAAACTTAAAACATTTAAGTAGTGTGTGTGTTTACCAGTATGTGTTACATGCATGCCCATACTATGATGTACATGTGGAGGAGTAGTTCTCTCCTTATACCACATGGGTCCTGAGGATTGAACTCAGGTGGTCCGCCTTGGCAGCAAATGCCTTAACCCCATTGGACATCACTGGCCTAGAGACAAGCATCACAAACTTTGTAAGTAATCTTTACAGCTACATTTGATTTTTGTGTGCACAGGTGTGAGAGCATGCGCATATGCATGTATAGATTAAAAGGCAGCTTTTGTGATTTGCTTATCTTCTGTCACACGGGTCCAGGGGATTAACTTATGTGGTCAACCTTCACATCAAGCACCTTACCTGATGAGCTAACTCAATGGCCCTGATTCTTTAAGTGATTTGATGTTTGCCAAAATATGTGTGGCTAAATGCCTATTCTAAAATCTTTATATTTATAGAATAACAAATATGAATCCTGATACAGTTATGTAGATATGAAGCATATTTTTCTACACCATAGACCTGCATTTCATCACTTTTGTTGTTTTATGCTGTCAGACAAGTAACAGATTAGACACATTTGTTAGAACCCACACCAGACACTGTATCGGTCATTCCCATTTGCAGCTGTGTTTTTCTCCATCCTCATAGCTGATTTTACATACAGGACCAAGGCTATGATCTCCAAGCTATTGGAAACTATCAGTGATACAGCCAGTATGCTGCATAAACATTAACTAAAAGGGTCTCTCACCTCACCCAAGTTCTAAATTCACACATCCATTTCCTGGAATGCAAGACCCCTACCACCACCACCACCACCACCACCTGAGAATCAGAGGCTCCTCATCAACCACTTAGCATAGAATTCTGAGTCACAGTCCTCTGCTCTGATGCTCAGACTAGCTTTCGAGCCCTACACTGCATCGAACTTGTGCACCAGCACCCAAACAGGGTAAGATAAAAAGCAAGTAACCCTGTATGAACTGGGTAAATTATCTGTTGTACATTTACTCTCACATCTGTATATACTCTGTGTATAATCTCATAGTTGGAGATCTGAATTCTTCTTCTGAGTGTTTTCTGGTTTTTATTTAGTGAATCTCCCATCTGTATGAGTTTTTAATGACTGTGACAATGTTTCATGTTAGAAAACCTCCTCGCAGTCATTAAATTCATAGGGTTACTAGCCTCTTTGTATATCTTGAAGTGAACTGAGGCTTCACTAATTATACAACCTTTCTTATAGCCCTTAAATTCATATGATATTTCACATGTATGAGTTGCTTATGCAGAAAGGAGCTACTTGAGTAGAAATCCTTCCTATATTTGTACAGTCCTGGTATGTTGCACTGGTATGTGGTCCCTAGAGTTAAGACCTGACTTGTGGAAGAACATTTTCAAACATTCTTGACGTCCATTAGTCTCACCAGCATATTCTCTAATTTCAAGTGAAGACTAGCAGTATATAGCAGGTTTCATGCATTACCTGGAGTTTCCCATATGAGTCACTCATATAGAGAGAGGCCAGAGAGAGAGAAAACAAATGTTTCATACATTCTTTATGTTCCCAGAGTTTACCTACCTGAGTTCAGTGAGGTGCACAAGGGGCTGATTTAAACTACAAACTTTCCCTATGATACTTAGACTCTAAGGGGTTCTCACTTGAATGAAATCTGATTTTGCGAGAGAAGTGACTCCCATGGAGAAGCTTTCCTGCATTGTTTACATTATTAAGGATCCTCACCTGTATGAGTCGCCTGATGTCGACTGAGTTTTGACTTGCTGTAGAAGGCTTTCCAGCACTCTTTACATTCATACGGCTTCTCACCTGTGTGAGTTCGCTGATGTAAAGTGAGGTTTGACTTGTTGTAGAAAGCATTCTTGCACACTTTACATTCATAGGGCTTCTCACCGGTATGAATTCTCTGGTGTGCAGTAAGGTTGGATTTCTGCCAAAAAGCTTTCTTGCATTCGCCACATTCATAGGGCTTCTCACCCGAATGGGTTCTCTGATGTCGAGTGAGGTGGGACTTGTAGAAGAAGGCTTTTCTGCATTCTTTACATCCATAAGGCTTCTCTCCTGTATGAGTTCTCTGATGTAAAGTTAGAAGCCACTTGCGGCGGAAGGCTTTCTTACATTCTTCACATTCATAGGGTTTCTCTCCTGTGTGGATTCTCTGGTGTTGGATAAGATGGCACTTGTGGTAGAAGGCTTTCGGGCATTCTTCACATCCATAGGGCTTCTCTCCCGCGTGAGTTTTCTGATGTCGAAAGAGGTGTGACTTGTGGGAGAAGCCCTTCCTGCATTCTTTCCTCTCATAGGTCTTCTCTTTAGTTTGAGTGCTCTGCTGTTCTGTGAGCACTGACTTATCGTGGGAAACTTCACAACAGTCCCTACACTCATAGTGTTTCCCACGTGTGTGACTCTTCTTGTGCTGTGGCCTGTGGCAGTGTGTTTTGACACATGAATCTGTTTTTTCCCCTTGCTGGATTTTCCGTTGAGCCTTTAGTTGTGCCTTAAGAAAGAATAATTTTTTTTTATTCATTGTACACATTGTCCTAACATGGCTTCCTAGTGTTTTGTGATGTGTGATTTTTTTTTTCACATGAAAGCTCATGAACAGTATATTTACGGAATTTTTCACCTGTGTACTTTTATTATTTGCTGATTTTTCATCTGATGTATTTCATCCTAAATGAACTGTGTCTTGGGCAATAAGTGCTATTTAACAAAGGATTTGAAATTTTCCCTGAAATACCTAGAGGTCTCTCGAATATGACATTCCTTTATTGAATGTTACCTTTGTACAGAAAGATATTCCTAGTGGAATATTTTGAATACAGCAGGATGCTCTTTTACTCTTGTTATAGAGACTAAGATATATAGACTATGGGAGGAGTTTCTCAGTTACATCATCAGGTTCTTCTCCAGCCTGAATGGTATAGGGCTCAGTATAGAGAAGTAGTGCATTCTGACCTGAGAGAAGTTAAAAGGAAACCTCCCAAACAGTTCTACTCTTCTTGTTCAGATGAAAAGTTGTCTGAGTCCAGATTAAAAGTTGTACTTACTTCAGCCATCTTTTTATTTGATATATTGCTGCTGGTGGTTTTCACTTCACACCACTGTCTCTCTTCGTTTTCTTGGATGGTCTCAACCGGGACACACACTTTTTGAACATCTAAAATAATATGAAAAATATCATCCACGAATAACCATATTGCTTATTAATTTAAACATACAGTGCCTTAGTTTCCTCATGTAAATTTTATGGCAACATTGGCTAGGACAATTTATTCTTCCATTTGTTTGTTTTGAGACAGGATCTTTCTGTGTAGCCCTGGCTGTCCTGGAACTCCTGGAGCTCACAGAGATCTGACTGCCTCTGCCTCTCAAGTGCTGGGCTTAAAGGTGTGCACCACCACCACCTGGCTGGCAATTTATTCTTTAATAAGTTAGTATAACTGGCTGGGGAGATGGCTTAGCAGCTTAATCAGTGCTGGTCATGTATGCATGAGAACTGGAGTTCAGATTCCATAATCCAGGTGGGCTAGATTAAACGTTGGTAATTCTAGGCTCAGAAAGCAGAGACAAGACAACCCTAGGGGAGCTGGCAAGAGACTTTAATGGATAAATTGGAAGAGCAATTAAGGATATTCTGGGTATCAAACTCAGGCCTCCACAGTGAGACTTGTCGAACCCTACACACCTCCAGTGCCTCGAGTATTTTCCTCAGGTCTTCTGCACTTTCTGTTCCCATACCTGTTCATGTGAAAAAGAAAAATGAACAACAACCCTCTGCATAGGAACTGTCAGTGTCCATGGCCTCCCTAATGTGTGATGATTCATTTTCAAGTCCTTAGAGTATGAGATATCTGCTTTTAGAATTCAAGAGATGTGGTTATATGCAACCAATTTCTTCTCCAAGGCCAGTCTGCTATTATAGAGAAAAGCACGCTGCTTGATTCAGTGGTCAGAACCACTGTTATCTCCTGTGCTGAGAAATGCTAGTCTCTGCAGATTTTAGGTCTATCGATAGTTGTAACTTTGGTTCTCCTACCCTCAAAAGGAGAGCTCACCAATGAAGCTAGCCTTTCCAGGTTTTCTTTTTTGATTTTGTTGTTGTTGTTATTGTTGTTGTTGAATCTTATTTTTAGTTTCTCTCTGTCTGTCTGTCTCTATCTCTGTCTCTCTGTCTCTGTGTGTGTGTGTGTGTGTGTGTGTGTGTGTGTGTTCACACGGAGGAGTCAAAAGAGGTCAGAAGACATCTGACCACAAACATGGGATTATAGGTGGTTATGAGCCACCTGATGTGGGTGTGGAAATTGAATTCCGGCTCCCTAGAAGAGGAGTACATGCTCTGAACCACCAGCCATTTCTGCATCCCATTTTCCCTGTCCTGCCACCTGTCTTATGATCCCTCGTGCTCTTCCTTTCCTGTGAATACATCTCGTCTCCTTTACTCTGACTCTTATCATTGACATCATAGCATGGCTAATCTTCTGATTTTTCATCTTATTCTTAAGACTCTGTTCTTCTCTTTCTTCATTTTCTTATAACTATGATCAAGTATTTTTAACCCACAAATAGTACCACAAGTCTCATCACAATTACTATCAAGTGTTTATAACTTACTTTTAGTTTTTTTAAATCACTTTATTTATCTTAGGAGAGTGTGGGCACATGCATGTCATAGTGTGGGAGCTCACCAAGGTTTCCTAGTGAGATCTGAGCTTGCTTTACCCAGTAGGGTTGCATTAGGGGATGGCTAGACCATGTGCATGGTCACCAGGTATCTGGAACGGTCTGCACTTGGCTGTGCTGGGGGGAGGTCTTTTGCTCCATCCCTTGGCATTCTTTTAAAAAGCCCTTTAATAGAGACAGAAGGGGCTGATGGTTTCAGACCCAGGCCCTCATGAAGCTATCTAGTGTTTTCTGTCTGTCTCTATATACTTCTATCTATAAATTCCCCATTTCTCCCTGGGGGGAGTAAGAGGGAGCTGATCTCCCTCAAATGTACCAGAAACAGGGAACAGGGACTTGGTGAAAGCTTGGGGAGAAAGCCCCACAGGAAGCAGTTGGACCTGTCTGGTTTTGTAGTAAAAGTGAACGTGGGGGATTTTATTCTTGGGAGGAAGAACTAGAGGCTGAAAGGTGCCCGGGTAAGGCTGTGGCATAGAAATATTTCTCTATTAAGGTTTTCTTTCTCTCTCTCTCTTAACTTCTATCTATAAAAATTAAGGAAGGTAGAATCTAGAAATACAGTGTGAGAAAAATTTTGAATAAGAATAGGATTTCCTTAGTGTTAAAAAGGGCATGAAAATGGTAAGCAAGTCTTCAAAGAGTCACTCGTAGAAAGATTAAAAAATAGAGGGGTGAAGGTGGAACTACAACAAGTGCACCCTTTCAGAAAGAAGGGAACTATTTCTGACTATATCCAACTTTGTTCAGATAGAGGGTCCTGGCTGTGGCATTACAAGGAAAAGCAGTCAAGGATGTTCTGTACCAGCAAAGACATTCTGATTCCAGGCAAAAGAGAGTTGCCGGGGCCCCCAGGAAGTTGTTTTGGGTGTGGTTAGATGGGACATCACATTAGGAGATGTCCTGGCAAGAGAAACAGTGTAAGAGTGGATAGAGAATCTGGGATATGCCTGAGATGTAAAGGAAGAAATAAAGGTCTACCAAGGGTGGATACCGAGGAGAATCCATTTCAGGGAAATGTGTGAAGGGGCTCTCCCCAGGCCCTGACAAAATAGACCTTTGGGGTAACTCTGCTGTCAATATTCCAGCAAAGAATATATTCATGACCTCTAGATCAATCCCAGACAGTGCTGAATTAGATCTCAGCTCTTCCGTTTATGCAGTTTTGACCCTGAAATGGGGATGCAGGCACTCCCTAGAGGCGTTTATGGACTTTTGCCACAGGGCTCTGTAGGGTTAATACTGGGAAGAAGTAGTAGTACCATTCAGAATCTTTGTTGCTCCTGGAGTAATTGATGCTGATTATGTGAGAGAAATAACAGTGACTCATTCACCTAAGGGAATGTCAGTAATAAAGACAGGTCAGAGACTTGCACAGTTAATTTTACTTCCTCAGATACAAACAAAAAATCCAGTCAAAAGAGATGAGAGGAGAAGCTGGATTCAGTTCCGCAGATGCCTATTGGCTACAAGTCATAGGTCCACAACATCCAGAACTCAGTTCAATTATAAATGGAAAAAGTTTCTTGGGCCCTATAGATACAGGTACAGATTCATCTGTTATAACTGCTAGTCAGTGGCTTCTGTGTGGAAAAAATGGAAGCTATCACACAGCTGCAAGGGATTGGTCAAACTCAGTGTCCCGAGCAGAGCAGCAATGAGCTCTCCTGGAGAGATGAGGAGGGTCACGAAGGAACTTTTCAGCCATACATTGTCCCTCATTTGCCTGTAAATGTGTGGGGCTGAGATGTTAAGAGCCGTATGGGAGTCTACTTATATAGTCCCAGTGCAGCCGTCTCTAAACAAGAAGTTCCTGACCAAGAGTTAATAGAAAGGTCATCCTGACCCCCTGAAGAAAAAGTTAATAAGGATGGGTCAGAACATTTTTAGGAAGGGTCATTGAGCAGCCTGTACTCCATGCAGATACTATAACTTGGAAATCCGATCAGCCTGTGTGGATAGATCAATGGCCCCTAACACAAGAAAAAATACAAGCAGTGCAGCAGTTAGTACAGGAGCAGGTGGATGGTGGTCATATTGAAGCTTCTAATTTTCCTTGGAATTCTATTTTCCTGATTAAAAACAAGTCAGGAAAATGGGGATTATTACGGGATTTAAAGAGAATTAATGAAACCATACAACCAATGGGAGCTTTGCAGCCTGGATTGCCTATCCCTGCTGCTATACCAAAAAGTACTTATAAAATTATTTTGGATTTGAAGGATTGTTTTCATACCGTTCCTTTAGCCCCTCAAGACTGTCAAAGATTTGCATTTAGTGTTCTCTCAGTTAACTTGAAAGAGCCCATGAAAAAATTCCATTGGAAGATTTTACCCCAGGGAATAGTCAACAGCCCAACACTGTGTTAGAAATTTGTGGCTCAAGCTATCCAAAAAGTTAGAGAGCAATTTCAGCAGGTTTATTATTATTCATTATATGGATGATATTTTGTTTGCACATAAAGATGAAGACGTTTTGCTTGATGTCTTTGGATGGCTTCAGCACTGTCTTACTCATGCAGGGTTATCGCTTCAGAGAAAGTTCAAAGACAGACACCTATTCAGTATCTAGAACATGTATTATACTCTAAGGAAATAAAGCCTCAAAAAAAGGAAATACAAAAGGATAGGTTAAAAACTTTAAATAATTTTCAAAAGTTATTAGGGAACATTCAATGGTTTCGACCTTATTTAAAATTATTTACTGGTGATTTGGAACCTTTAAGTGATATTTTAAAAGGAGATAGTGATCCTAATTTGCCCAGACAGTCAACTGAAAAAAGTAGACAATTTCTTTTGCAAGTTGAAATGGCATATTCATAATCAGCAAGTACATTATATTAATTAGGCCCTACCTTGGCATGCATATATTTTACCCACTAGACATACTCTTATAGCAATATTATGATAAAACAATCCTCTTTTATGGTTACATCTTTCTGTTTCACCAGCCAAGGCATTACATCCATACTATGAATCTGTAGCTTGTTTGGTACAGAAAAGCAGAGTCAAATCTAGACATTATTTTGGTAAGGAACCAAATGTAATCAATGTTCCTTTTACAAAACAGCACATTGATTGGCTTCTTCAAAATAGTGATTCTTGGGCAATTGCCTTTTCTCAGTTTTTAGGTCACACTGATAATCAGTTTCCAGGTGATAAATTGTTACAATTCACTCAAATGTATTTATTTTTACTTCCTAAGATTGTTATGAAAGATCCCATAAAAGTTGCTGTGCTAATTTTTACTAATGGTTCTTCTAATGGAAGGGCTGCTTATGCTATCAATGGAAAAAGTTACGTAGTGCAAACAACCCCAGCTCCTGCACAGATAGTGGAATTATGGGTAGTGAACATGGTTTTTCAGTTTCTTGCAGACAGTTCATTCAATTTATATGCTGATAGTCAATATATTTATAGAGCTCTTCAAGTTATAGAAACTGTTCTATGCATTGGGACTAGCAACAGTAAAGTTAAAAAAAATGCTGTTTCAACAAATTCAAGACACTATTTACCAAAGAAAGTTACCATGCTTTGTGGGTCATATTAGAACTCATTCTAATCTACCTCGTCCTTTAGCCAAGGGCAAGGCAAAAGCTGACAAATTAACTTGGATGGTCGCCTTATCCCAAGGAGAATTGGCTCAACAGTCACATGCTTTACACCATCAAAATAGCAAAAGTCTAAGGAAACAATTCAATCTTACCAGAGAAGTTGCTGGACAAACAGTCAAACAATGTAGAGTATGTCCAAAATATTTTCCTGTCCCTCACTTAGGGGTAAACCCTTGAGGTCTTCTTCCTAATCATCTACAGCAAATGGATGTCACTCACATTTCAGAATTTGGCAAGTTAAAATATATACATGTTACCATTACACTTATTCTGGATTTTTAACGGCTAGTGCACAATCTGGGGAAGCTACCAAACATGTAATCATGTATTACTTAAAATGTTTTTCCTATATGGGAATACCAAAAATTATTAAAATTGATAATAGTTCTGTATGGTGATATTTTATTTGTACTGAAATGTGATTTTATTTTTATGTTAATAAATAAAGTTGCCTGGGGGTCAGAGCTAATAGCAAGCCATAGCAGAAGCTGGCCGGTGGTGGTGCACACCTTTAATCCCAGCACTTGGGAGGCAGAGCTAGGCAGATCTCTGTGTGTTCAAGGATACAGCCAGCATGGAGACACACACCTTTAATTTCAATACCAACCATAGAAGACCTGGAGGTCTGTACAGATGGGCAGTGATGAGAAGGTCATGTGGTTGGGTCTACAACCAATGAGAAGGCAGAATAGAAAGTCAATAAAAAGGACAAACACACAGGATGTAGGTCTCTTGCGGAGGAGGACAGCAGCGGCAGTGAAGGGTAAGGTTTTTAGCTCCTAGCTTTTGCTCTGACCTCTTGGGCTTTTTAACTTTGCAATTGGCTCTGTGTTTCTTATTTAACAAGACGGTTACATCTACAGTTCTGGATATAGTAGCAAAGCATTTCAGCAATTTTGTGTCCAATGACAAATTGAGCAGAAAACAGGCATTCCTTATAATCCTAAAGGACAAGGAATCATACAGACAGCTCATGGTAGTCTTAAGACACAACTTCAAAATATAAAGATGAGGGAAATTTACCCTCAATCACCACATAGTACATTGAATCATGCTCTTTTCGTTCTGAATTTTTTGAATATGGATACCTGTGAGTAATCTGCCACAGATAGATTTTGGCATGATGGCACCCAAGCGACTTTTGCTCAGGTGAAATGGAAAGATCCCAGCTTAGGAATATGGAAGGGTCCCAACCCAGTTTTAATATGGGGTCAAGGACATGTTTATGTCTTTTTACAAGATGAAAATGAAATTCAATGGCTACCTAAGTGTTTGGTGAGGAGCATGGAGCAGAGGAATGTCAGCTCCAGTGACATTCCTCTAGAGAAACTGGAGTAAAAAGCAGCTAAGTCAATTTTCCTGATATGGAGGTTCCTTCCTGCAGTTTGAGGAAAACAGGACTGCTGAGAAGGTTGGGACAAAGGTTTTGTTACTAGTTAATAAAAAAAAAA
>CABHPQ010173855.1:5628-60591 GCA_902168405.1 Peromyscus aztecus | reverse complement strand
TTTTTTTGGTTTTTTTTTTTTGGTTTTTTCGAGACAGGGTTTCTCTGTGTAGTTTTGGTGCCTGTCCTGGATCTCACTCTGTAGACCAGGCTGGCCTCGAACTCACAGAGATCCGCCTGCCTCTGCCTCCCGAGTGCTGGGATTAAAGGTATGTGCCACCACTGCCCGGCCCAGCTCACACCCTTAAAGAAAACTGATTTTCCCCCCAGCAGCTCTCAAATATCAATAGCTTTTCAGCTAGAGGGGAGACTTTATGCCTACCTACTCTCTCCAGTCTGGAATTTTGTCTGGCTGGGACTTGTTCAAATATTGCACATGCTGTCACAATCAGAGTGAGTTCATATGTGCAGCTGTCCTATTGTGACCTTGTAGACATCCATTCCCTCTGGCTCTCATTATATTTCTTCCACAATGGTCCCTGAGTATGATATAGACATCTCATTTAGCATCCATTCTCTTATTCTCTGCACCTTCTCTAGTTACGGGGCTCTGTGTTCACTACAAAAAAAAAGTTTCTCTGATGAGGGTGGAGAGGTATCCTAATCTATGGGCACAATAATAAGTCATTAGAGATTGATTTAATACTATGTCAATTTATCATAATAATAGTAGTAGATGTTGCCCTAAGGCATGTGACCAGTCTTGCAATAGTGTCTTGGCCCTGATTAGAATGCTAAGTGTGGGTTCTGTCTTGTAAAAGGGAGCTTAGAGCTAATCAGAAAGTGAATGGCTTTTCTCTGACACTCATTTCACTATTGTACTTATGGGCATATCCTTCCAGCTCAGGCATTATTTTAACTCACAAGGGTTCAGAAATAAGTAAGACTCACAGTTACTTTTCTCTTTTGTGTGATGCCTTCTAGCAATATAAGAACTAGCCAATAGGTATGAAGCTTCCAGTTTGGTACCACTGTGATTTTTTTTAATGCTATATGACTCAAATATATTTTGTTTTCAGCAATTGATTTTACCATTAATGCCGGAGTGTAACCACAAGCAGTGGTGATAACCTATAATGTTTCAGGGTCTATGGGACCCCTCTGGCTAACACCTCCAGAAGAGAGTACCATACTGGGAAATGAGAATTTCAATTTAATATCAGTGTGCATCATGGCCAGAGATCCATGGTGGGCTACACTGAGTTCTGCTTTATGCAAGAAATCTACTAGATTCTGTTCTCCAAGGAGGCATGGGCTCAAATGTGCTTCCTGCATGACCCATCAAATCAAGCTGAGGACCAGCAGCTACTGCTTGTACCTCTGCTACAGCTACAGTAGGAACTATAAAGAGCAAATGAAACATGTGAGGCCTCTTAACTCTCACACTAGAATTACTCAGTTTTTCATGCAACGTTCAAATTAATCTAAATCTCCAAGCTCAATGTCAAAAAAGGAGATATCTGTATTATTCCTTTATATCATAATATCAAATTTATTTGACAGAGCAAAGATGTAGGGAGAGTTAATAAATGGAGAAATGGTGTCAGTATCTTGTTTATGACTGATTTAAAAAGTGGAAAAAGGAGAATATTGGCTAAAATGCAATTATATTAATATTGTTCACTAGAGCACTAAGTAGAAGATTTATGTTACCCAGAATGCACCAAACCACAGAAGGTATTCTAGCACTCTATGTAAATGCATTTTCTTGATAGACTCTAGCAAATGTTTAGTTATGATTCATTTGCATACTTCACAGATATTTGCTTGGTTTTCCCTGGAGTATCTACTTATTTTATTTCCTGCTGTGGAAAAGGAGAGCTTATTCATCATGTGATCACAATCTCTATAAATTCCTATTGAAATGTGTTCCCACGTTTCATGAAGATGTATTCCAATAGCCCTCTGATTCCCTGCTCTGACTTGAGCTGATTGATTTCCAGGGATGCTGCAAGGCACATCGTTGGAAGTCATTTCTTTTCTCTCCTGGGCTTATGATATTCTCTTTTGATCCTCATTTCTTCTTTCTTAAATCACCTGCACATTTTCCATTGAAAATATTCAAGAATTTTTCATTAAATGAGTAAGAAAAACACAAATTTGAGCCCTTTTCTCAACAGCTGTCACCACATTTCAAAAGTTTTACCCGGTAAAAGAAGTCCAAGTACAAATTAATAAATACCCGGAACAGGAAAAGTCCACTGAAGTCTGTATTTTTTAAATATATTGTAAACCCCTTAGATGTTGATGGTAGCATACTTTCTGTTTCTTTTAAGTTAACAAGTTACATCACATGACAGCCAATTTCAGGGGTCAACTTGACTGGATTAAAGAATAAAAAGATAAATGGTAAAGCCTGATTTCTTAGTCTATCTATGAACGTGCTTCTTGAGACTAGATCTCATGTCATGGATGTAGTATGGAAGGTGCTTTCCCAATGCTAACATCACCAACACATTTCTTAAGAGATCGGAAAAGGACCCAAGACTATGTCAAGTGAATGTGCTCTTTCTTTCGTGGAGCTCAAACAAACTTCTTCTATCATGGCAATCCAAACTTCAAGTTCTCTGTCTTTGGAATCTGAAGGCTGCATAGTTCTCCATCCCAAACACACACACTCGTGCATGCACACATACACACCCTTAGTCTTGGGGCTGACCTAAGACTTGAGGTTACACCACCAGTAACAGGTTGTTTTTGTCATCATAATGCAAATCATTGATTTACTTTGACTGAAGATTCATTTCATAATGGCTCTAATTTCTCAGGAACTACATAATTAGTGCCCATTTCTCATTTCTTAAATAATTATTCATACATGGCATATTTTATTTCTGTTTCTCCATTTCATTTAAAATTTGAGAACTCTAATTGTATTAAAAAAAACCTCCAATTCTATTTTTTGTATGTATGAACAGATGAATTCACATATCTTTCTTTTCTTTTCTGGTTTTCTGAGACAAGTTTTCTCTATACAATAGTCCTGGCTGTCCTGGAACTCATTCTGTAGACCAGGCTGACCTCGAACTCACAGAGATCTGCCTGCTCTACGTCCCAAGTGCTGAGATTAAAAGTGTGCATCACCACTTCCTGGCAAATTCACAATTCACATTTCTTTATGTCCCTCATACATAAATGGATGTGTTTACAAAGTTTTGTTCCATGACTCTACTTGCTAAAGAGATTTCACAGAATCCTCTGGTTACTCTGTCTTGGGCAGTTTACCTCATGTGTCTGGTGAAACTTGATTAGCTGCTTACAGAAATTCAAAAGTAAGTTAACAATTACAGTTAACTGACCATGTTTCTTTGGTACACTTATGACTTTGTTTTCATGAACAGGCTTCTCTCTGCTTTGTTGAACCATGAGTACCACCTCTGATTAGGGAGCACAGATACAGAAGAGGCCCAAGACTTCTGCCCTCTTGACAAATTGTATCCAGTGTTTTATGAAAGATGTCATAGAAAATCATGGATCCTGTCTACCAGGTGAAGAACATTCTTACCTCTATTCCAGGCTTTCCTGGCTAGGGATGCAAATGTCTTCTTCCTCAACCGACACAATAACCTCTCACATTCCTTCTGGATTCCAGGGAGATATCAACCAATCTTACTGTTTTCAGTTGGTTCATTTCTTTGTTTACATTTATCTGTTTTTGTTGTGTTTATATGTCTGTATCTTTATGCATAGACATGTGAAAGTATTGCATACTTGTGTATGGGTGTACCAAAAGATTATATGAGAGTGTAAGGTCCTTAGGACCTGGAGTTGGGCTTCTTCATGTCTCACGACTTTTGATTGTCAAATATTTATACTTTGTACTTCATTTTGCTTATTTCCACTGTTGCATCACTGATGTTATATATCAGAAAACTATTTTTCAATCTATCATCTACCTATATATCCAGCCACCACTTATCTACCAACTAGCTAGCATCATTTATCTATTTGAAGACATAAAAGGGGCAATGTACTTTATTTTCTTTTCAAAATAACTAAAATATTTACTATTTCCTCCAGGGTTGTTAAGGAAAAGGCTCCTCCCACTTTCAAATCAACTTCCTACTGTTATCCCTCTGGGGATGATGGTGGCCCAAAACATAAAGAAATTTCATCTGCTTACTCCTAAGTCAAAAGAAGAGATCATTTCCTGCTAAAGTATTGACCTTGTCCTGCAGCTTATTTAGAAAAGGATCACGAAATTACTCATTTCTAAAAATGTAGCATGCAGTACATAAAATACTTCTTCAACATATACTTGTCTGAAAATAGCAAACCAGAGAAATGTCATCACACATCATAGAGAAAGAAAAGTGAAGCTGCCCAAGGGCTGAAATGGTAGACGATCAGTCAAGGGGTGGAAGAGAAGAGGAGAAGAAAGGCTACAAAAGTCAAATCTGTCTTAAAATGTCATAATGAAACCTAATATGTTACACGCTAATTATATAATATTTAAAAAAAAAAAGTCACTGAATAAACTTTTCTTTTTCCTCGTCTGTTTTTTGTTCTCAAAAACTGAATGCCAATAATCGAACTTAGGCTTGCTCAACAGGTGGGAACCCACTCCTGGTACTATAACTATTGCTGATTCCCAGGGCTCAGGAGTTCATAGACCTGGGAAGAGAACGCACTACTGCCTTTTTCTTAGACCAATATAATTTATAGCTCTGTTCTAGATACCAATCTTCTTAAGTGTTTTTTCTGATTCCTCATCAAGAAGCTTGTTTTTACATCAGACAGAGACCATTACAGAAAGCTGCAATTGGTAAAAATACAGAGAATAACTGTGGGGTGCCTAGAACTGAGTTATACATCCATAAGAGAACCTCTTCACTGGCAACTCAAGAATAATGGAAAAAGAAGGGAAGAAATTTGTTAAGAGCCAGAGGACCAGGACAGCTGTTACTAGATATTGTTCCTTAGGTAGAAGAGGAGAAAATGCACTCATGAAATCTCAATAACATGGGTGTCTAAACAAGACCAGCACAGTGACAATAACAGTTGACATGCTAATGTGGACAGGGAACTTCCACCTGGTTACACCCCATCTTAGTCAGTGTATTATCTTTGTGAACAGACACTACAGCCAAGGCAACTCTTATAAGAGAAAGCATTTTATTTGGGGCTTGCTTACAAGTTTCAGAGATTTAGTAATGATCCTCATGGTGGGGAGCATGCCGGCAAGCAGGCAGGCATTGAAGCAGGAGCTAAAGCTATATCTAATCCATAGACAGACAGAGAGAGAGAGTGGACATGGAGTGATCTTTTTAAATCCAAGATCCACTCTCAGTAACACATTTTCCCAGCAAGGCCACATCTTCTCATCCTAATCCTTCCAAACAGTTCCACTCCTTAGAAATTAAGCATTCAAACATATGAGCCTATGGGGGACGTTCTTATTCAAACCACCACGTACCCTTAGATGAAGACCTACAGACAGTCAATAAATACTGAGAGAAGAATTAGCTGTTTCTTACAGAGATAATATTCTGCATAGGAAGTCTGAAATCAAGTAGATGATCAGCCCTAAACATATGTACATATCAGCAATGCTAAATGGATTCAGCAGTTTGTGTACACATGTGTGTATGTATGTTATATGTGTATGTGTGTATATTGTGTGTATATATATAAATATGCACACACACACACACACACATATATATATATATATATAGTACCTGTATTTTACAACAATAATTATGAATTTTGGATATGGATATGGGAGGAGTTTGGGGGAGTGGATTAAGAACAAGTAGTTAGTACAAATATCAAAAAGTTAAATAACAAAATATTGATTGCTAGGAATTAATTTGATCATAATATTTTCTTAGAAGAAAAAAAAGTAAGTGGATTTTTAATAAAGCCTAGAGAATATTTACTTTAACTTTTTCTTTTATTAAACTATTCAAATCAAAATCTCTATATAAACCTTTGGTTTCACTTTCAAAATGAATTAGGGGCATTAGTTGGTTGTTTCTAAAATAGTCTTATGTACATTTCACACGTGAAATAATAATCTATTGAATAATATTCAAACCATTATTGCTTGTTTTTTTTAATTTATTACATGAGATGTGGTCTCACTGTGTAGTATAGGATGGCCCTGAACTCTTGGCTTTTTTGCCTCAGTCCCTTGATGCTGAGATTACAGATAGGAGAAGACATGGCCAGCTATTCCTAAAGTACCACAAAGAAACCAAGGGTCTGGGGTGGTGAGATGAAGTCTAGAACTTTCAGAAGTTTAAAAAAAAACACATCTAAATATGAATACATGTATAACAATACTTTCTTCTGGCATTATCTTTTCATTTTGCTCTATGTGATACTGTTCTTTGAAATAAAAACCCTGTTTCTATTTTTCCACCACATTATCTCTTGAGCCCTTTCCATTTTGCCCACAAAATATAACTAATGCTGTGTTCCTGACCACAGCTGTTCTGCCTGAATGCAGAATCTTTGTATGAAGCCCATGCAGACATGGCCATGGAAATGGTGATGACTTTTATTTTTAATTATTTTTTTCATTTATTTTACATACCAATCACCGTTTCCCTTCCCTCCTCTTCTCCCATTCCCTCCTCCCCTACCCTTACCCCCTCCAACCCTACCCCCCATCTACTCCCCTCCCTATCCACTCCTCCTCCATTTCCATTCAAAAAGGGGCAGGCTTCCCATGGGTGTGAGCAAAACATGACACATCAAGTTGAGGCAGGACCAAGCTCCTCCCACTGCATCAAGGCTGGGCTAGGTAATCCAGCATGGCGAATGGGTTCCCAAAAGCCAGCTAAGCACCAAGAAAAGGTCCTGATCTCACTGCTAGGAGCCTTACGAACAGATCAAGCTACACAACTGTCACACACATGCAGAGGGCCTAGGTCGATCTCATGCAGGCTCCCTAACTGTTGGTCCAAAGCTGTGAGTTCCCATGAGCTCAGGTCAGCCATCTCTGTGGTTCCCTGTCATGTCATGACCTTGACACCTCCCAGCCCACCCACTTCCCTGTGGCTTGCTTGTACAATCCCTCCCCACACTTTTTTCAGCAGGACTCCCAGAGCTTGGCCCAGTGCTTGGCTGTGGATCTCGGCATCTGCTTCCATCAGTTACTGGATAAAGGCTCTCTGATGACAATTAGGGTAGTCATCAATCTGATTAAAGAGAAGGCCAGTTCAGGCACCCTCTCCACTATTGCTAGAAGTCTTAGCTGGGGTCATCCTTGTGGATTCCTGGGAGTTTCCCTATTTTTAGTCTTAACAAAAATCTGATGAAAAATTTGATATTCTCTTGAAATTAGTAAGAGTTGTATTATGCATTTAAAAATAAGAGCATATAAAGAATTCAAAATGCATAATTTACAAAATGCATACATATTCAGAGGCGATAACTAAAATAAAACAGTGTCTCAGTTTAGAATATTGCATATTTTGATGCCAATAAAGTGGGATGTTCTGAAATTTCCTAGACAATGATAGCTAGAATATATAACTGAACAGTGTTGCTCTAACAAAGCAGCATAATGCTTTTAATTAAAACATTAAAGTGGGACACAGACAAGATCGTTAGACACAACAAGTTTCATTTCATCTGAGGCAACATAAAAAAGGAACACATTTATAAAACCAGATATGAAACCGACAGCGAGAGTAATTGAAATATGACTGGCTTATGAATCTATCAATTACATTGGGCAGGAAATGTAACATTTTGGCATTCTCGTTTCTCCACTCTTATCTGACAACTCACAAAAGTAGGTAACCTTCAGGGTCTCAGCAATTTACTTCTTGACTCAGAAGGAGAACACTGCTCTGAAATTTTCATGATTAGTATTGACACCGAGAGAAATTAAAGTGAATACTGGGAATATAGCTTATTCAATTTTTACTAGCAAAATGAAAAAACTTCAGTTCCATTCATACGTATCCAAACATGTCAGCTGTTTCTCAGAGACAAGTCCTGAATGATGCTACAAACAGAAGCCCCTGAAGATGAGACAGAACTCAGAACCTCAGCAACGAGATACAGTGTTTAACAAAGCGTAAGTGTGACGTTCATTCAGCAAACATGAGTCACCGTTGTTTAGTGCTACCTACTGGTAAAGCAAGCTTGGGTCTACTTACTACTTATTCATTAGTAAGTTGTGTAATTTAAAATAAGGCATAAATAAATAATAATCTTTGTCTTTATATCCTCAAATCCTTATATTACAGTCTACGGGAAAATTTTCACATAAAAATATATATTAGAGAATAAATTCTGTAATTTACCTTAATTTTTTAAACCTTCAGGGTAGGGAATCCAATTCTGTAGCTCTATTTTTGCATTTCTGTTCCATTCTCAATGGGTAGAGTATTGATGGAGTCTTTAAAACTTTACAGTCATTTTATGCCCCTGCACAACGTATTTATTACAAAACCCATAAAATCATACACTGGATGCCGATCACAGATGTACAGACAGGACAGTGAAAATGAACAACCTACACTTTTGTGACGTTTTAATGATATCTCTATTGTCTCTGTGTGAACAGACAGGTGGGAACATTTTAGCTACAGGATTCTCGGGAGATCTACTTTATGCATCTCTACAATACAATTTAATGGGCTGAAATTTACCTTTACACAAAGTGTTGAAAGACAACTAGTATTTAAAGTAAATAACCTGAACTTGTAATTTATCTTACCTTAAGTTCCTACATAGACGTCCGAACACAGATATTTTTATAAGTATTTTCTGAGTGTGTGTGTGTGTGTGTGTGTGTGTGTGTGTGTGTACACATACATTGATTTTGTTTTGTTTTGATTCTTATAGTCTGAGTCAATATATAAATTAAGAACATATATCAGTCTACCGGTTGATAGAACTATTTTGCTTGCATTTCAATACACTTCAATGTTTGCAAAAAGAAAATTGGATTATCTATTCATTTTATATTTATTTTCTCTTTAGGAGGAACTATAAAAAAAAAAAACATTCTTACTGTGCTTCAGACTGACTTCTTTGGAAACCTAGGTTTGCTAGCCCCAGCTTGCACTCAGGTCTGGGTAACTTGAGCATGTGGTAGGACCACTCCACAACTGTGAGAGCAGTCTCTCTCAAAACTCAAAATGACTGCTCGTTTCTTCACTTAAAGAGTTACCCAGGCTATAAGATTTAAAACGAAACCAGATCAAAGTTTCTCTTCGATAAACACTTAGTGTTTGTTGGTTTCTGAGTCTCTATCATATTTTCAAACAACTTCCCTGAAATTTCTAGTAACTTTTAGGTAATAGGAATGTCTTCAGCATGCTTTCATTTAATAAGCAAGCCCTCAATGGTAGCTTAAATAGCAAGATAATTCCACGTGCTGTGTATAAATTCACAAGGATATTAAATTTGGGACTTCTCTTTTCTTGCTTACACCTGATGCATTTGGGGATCATTAGAGGCTGCAAGAGCTGGGACTCTGAGCATTGGCAGATCTGCATCAGAATGGCAGCCCTCTCATAATGATGGATATGGTGATATTTTATTTGTACTGAAAAGTGATTTTATTTGTATGTTAATAAATAATGTTGCCTGGGGGTCAGAGCTAATAGCAAGCCATAGCAGAAGTCTGGCAGTGGTAGCACACGCCCTTAATCCCGATCACATGACAGGCAGATCTCTGTGTGTTCAAGGATACCACCAGCATGGAGACACATGCCTTGAATCTCAATACCAACCATAGAAGATCTGGAGGTCTGTATAGATACATGGGCAGTGACGGGGAGGTCATGTGATTGGGTTTACAACCAATGAGAAGGCAGAACAGAAAGTCTATAAGAAGACAGACACACAGGAAGTAGTTCTGCTGGCTGAGGAAGACAGCAGCGGCAGTGAAGGGTAAGGATTTTAACTCTTAGCTATTGCTCTGACCTCTTGGGCTTTTTAACTCTGCAATCGGCTCTGTGTTTCTTATTTAAAAAGATGGTTACATCTACAGATGGATGGTTATAATGTATAAATATGTGAATAAATGATTTCCAGTGTGTGTCCCTTAGCTTTATTAAAATGTCGAAGGCTGTGCTTAAATTTAGAACTTTCATGTCTCAGAGCTCCATAAAATAAATGAAAGTGAAAAAGGAAACGTGTACAAAACCAGTTCTAAACTCACATGTCTTGAAGGATGCCCCTTTCCCACTCCACATTTGCTTCACCCTTATGCCAACAGCCACGTATACCTGTCACTGAGCTGAGGATCAGACACAGTATTCGATAAGGTCCGTCCATGGGAGAGCAGACGTGGAAAAGAGGCTCACATAGGGCCTATATACTCCGTGTCATTGGGCGAAATATTCTGCCACTGGGAGACAGAATATGCTCCGAGGTGTGTGCGCTCCCTGGGCCTGTTAGCTCTGTGACTATGCGGTGCATGTTGTTAGAGGAAGCTCTCTGGTTTAAAGCTTAAGGCAGAGTTTACTGCTGGCATTGTGTGAAAAAGGAGCTAGGAAGGAAGTAGGGATGCATTTTTTTTTTTCTTATTATAGAATATCTTCCTCCAAACACTGTGTCTTTCTATCTCTGGTATCAGAGGTGAAGTCTTACCAGATGGTTGGATTGATGTGGCCACAACAGAAACTCAACTGTAGGTGCTTTTCTGTCTTTGGAAAGGTCTTTTATGCTATTTCACTGCTGAGAGCTCCTCAGCCATAGCTCCCCTTCACTGATTTGCCAATATGCCATTTTTCTCTGCATCCCTGTGGACCACAGAGGCAGGGAGATCAGGGAGGTTCCCCGGAAGCTGCCTCCAAAAGCATAGAGCCACTTGATTTGGGGAGATGTGTTGGTTCCACAGGGAATCCACTCACATTCCCTCATTGTCAGTTTTGGGAATTTCAGTCCTATCCCCTAGGTCTCCCTGCCTTTGCCCTGTGGTGGACCAGCGTGGTGTCAGCCAGAGTTTCTAGATTTTGCAGGCCTCACAGGTGTCAAAGCATCAGTTCAAATCTCATATATTATAAGAAATCTTAATAAACATGGAAAAAAAACCAGCACCTTTCTTCTTTCTGACCTCACTGCATAGTGGTCTAGTCCCTTCATCAGTAATTCTATGCTTGCCATAAATCATAAATTTTAAAGGGAGTATTTGGAAGAAAGAATGTTGGTTGCTACAAAAATCCACCAAAGCTCTTGAATTTGAATTGACAAAGCATGAGAAGTGAAAAGTTGGGCAAAGAATGTGAACCTCAAAGAGAGACTGTACTTTCAAATGACAGAACCAAATCAACCAAAGTCCTGAAACCCAGAGAATAACCGGGAGGTTAACTTTAAACAGACTCCAAACAATTTGAACCTGTCAAGTCATAAACTATAGCAGAAAGATAGCTAGCTATAAATATTTTCTTCAATTCAGTAGCTCTTAAGAGGAAAGAAAAACACTGTGTTCTTAGATAAAAGGTGTCATTTATACTCTTGCACAACTATGCATCAAGTTGAAAAAAAATTATACAGCTTTGAACTTCAAACATCACTTAAAAAATAGCCTAGTAACAGTTCAATTGCCTCAAGAAACCAAGATGTATTCATGTTTGTTTAATTTTTACATAAGGGACTATAAATATGTCTTATGTCTTATTTATCTTAGATGACCTTCATAAATAAGAAAGTCATTGAGAATCAAAGAGCTAATGTCACAGGAATTAAGAGATTACTCAGTAAAACTGAAAATCAAAATCATCCATCTTGAGTCAATTAATGAACAACATTTTTGGTAAAATCAGTAATAATATATTAATATGGAAATTGTTTTATCATTTATAGGAATAAAATGTGTCAAGATCTAGTGCATATATACATGCATGTATATATATATATATATATATATATATATATATATAAGACACATGTTTAAATGGAGATATAGAAAATGATTATCCATATTGAAAAATATCACCCATGTTATCATCAAATAACAACATATCTACTTCTAAATGGATCCCATTTCTTACTCTATTAAAATATGACAAATTGCTGTTGTAACTCTCTTTAGAAACAGTCTACTCTGCCACTGAGTAGATTGACTGCATCTTCTGAAGGGGCTCTGTGGGACTCTGCTTACCTCTACACATACCATGCTGTGACTTATCATTACACATGAGGGCCAAATGGGAAAACTGAGAAGATTGATTTATTGTTTAATGTACACCATTTTATTACACAAGAGTTGAAATGGAATATAATAAAATCCCTAAATATTAAAACAACTATGAATAAGAACAGAAATCTAAAGCTGTAGTGTAGGCTGTGAGCCATAGAACCTTAAGAAGGATGCTCAATGGATTTCAACATTGTTTGTCTATATTAGACAAAGTAGTTTTCATGATTCTAATGACCATTTCCTCGGAAATGGAAATATAAGCTACCATGAAGTATACAAAATGAAAAATGGCTGGGCGGTGGAGGCCCACATCTTTTAATCCCAGCACTCGGGAGGCAGAGCCAGGCAGATCTCTGTGAGTTCAAGGCCAGCCTGGTTTATAGAGCGAGAACAAGGACAGGCACCAAAACTACACAGAGAAACCCTGTCTTGAAAAAAAAAAAGAGAAATACTGAAAATAGACATTTTAGCATTGATACGTTAAACAGATTTATGTTGAAAAGCTACCATATGGCAGGCACCTTTCTAGGTATAGGTGTAGACAAATGTGAAGCAGCTGTGACATACATCATCAGCAGGTGACTCCAAAGGTCTACTGTAAAAAGTTAAGGAAATAGCAATGATTTCTTTTGCTATTCACTGTGTTTTCTCCTGGTTTCTATTTCAGTTGTCTGAAATTGAGCAAGTGGCTTCCAATACCTCCTGTCATTCACTTGTTCATTAACGTGCCCAACATATTTGAGTGGCAATTATGCATAAAACATAATCTTACAATGTGGTTAGATATCAAGTCCATCTAACTGAAGCATATACCTTTCATATACATAAGGTGATGAGAAATATAGAACAAATAAAGGGGTAGAAATAATAGAAATATTATATAGAAGATGTGAGTAGGGGGTTTTCTTTTGAGAGACAAAGAGACATTAGACCTGATGTTGGAGATGAGAGATAGTGAAAGGGCTTTCTGGGCATAGGAACTGCATCAGCAATGTCAGGACATGGGAAGCCACCAAATGTGGAAGAAGCATGGCATGTGATAAACTCTGGTGAAGCCTCTGGTGTATAAAAATATACAGATGATACCAGGAAATGTGATCAGTACCAAAGTCTGGTGAAGCATGGGGCCCAGCTGGTGGAGCTAGTGAAATTAACTATGCCACTTATTGTGTGAAATGCAAGAAGAGTGTATGAGCTGACCTGTTGCTGTTAAGGAATTGATCATTGAGAATAAACATGTCAGATAAATGCAAGCACCCTCCACTGAACTGTTCCCACATAGCTGTCCTCTACAGGGTGGTATAAAGCACTGCCTAAAGGAAGCATCTGGAGGAACAGCACTGTCCTGGAAGGGCACATATTCAGAGCCATCGGTTCTATGGCAAATCACTCATGGTGCCTCTCAATGTGAACGTGGGTTTTCACGATGTTTTCTCTTATAAGGACAGCTCTGGTCCTGACCACACCTCCAACACTGCCAAATGCTATTTGAAATTCGCTCTTGAAGTATACAGACCTTTGGGGGCAAAGCTAAAGCTTATGAAATCCTTCAGTTTGTGCTGTACAGCAGCAGTTCCAAGGCATGTGTGACTTGGGAAAGGTGACTGGGAATGTGCTGTGCAAACACAAAGGAAATGACTCCAGGAAAAAGGGTTTGCTAACTCTAAAACACAAATCTTGACACAGACTAGTAGCAAAAGTGTCAGCTCGCTCTTTAGGTAAGCTTGATGGAGACCACTGTTTATTGCTCTTTAATATTTCAGGCAAAGCAAGTCACCACCTGCAAGGCAATATTAACCTCTTCACTATTTCAATAAAGGCTGTAGTTACCGATGTGTGGGGGCATTCTCCTAGTGTGTATTTGTATTAGAACATACATATTTGAAGATGCAAAGGAATCTTGCAATAGCTTTCAGGTACACTCTACCTTCGCTTCCTGAATCAATCACCTGTCCACACTCCTCTGGATGTGATTAAATTCTCCATTTCTGATTTTTTTATGCTCCTCCAAACCTATGTGTTATAGGTAATTGAGTTAAATAGTATTAAACAAATTCTTAAAAATTATCTAGCAATTATCTATAAATCATTCTTTAAAAACTGACGCACTCCACAAGACCATAAAAAAGATCATGAATATTGATAATCTCAAAAAGAAGAGAGAAAATAAACAATGTTCCAAAATTCATTCGGCCATAAACCTCATTATAAGATGAAGTGGTCTTTCATTCCTCATTAATTTCATAGGCTCTGAAAGGCACATACTTAAAAGTTTCCTTTTGGTTTACTTCAGAGATCAACACCAGAGCAGGCACACTCTTGCTTCATGATACATCAATGAATTTATTGATCAACAACAATATATTCATTTATTCATTTAATAAATATAGATCAAGCAGTTACTATAACCTAGGTTCTTTCAGACAAGGCAGAGAGAGTAAAACATAAGCAAATTAACATTTTATTCTAGAATGGAATGTTATTTTCTAGATATAAGGATAAACACCACAAATACAAAGTACAGTGTATTGTGAGTAATGAAAATGATAACACTAATAAGTGATAATAATAATAAATAAAATAATGCTATGTAAAGAGGTGGTACAGAGAGGTACAACAGAATGTCATTTCATGCACTGTACTGACTGTCACTTTAAAATTTATCTCTTTCATCAAAATCTGATACCAAGGTAAGGGAAAAGCACTATGGTTATCTAGTAAACAGCAAAGCACACAAATGACCCAGATGCAAAAGTCCTAGACTGGAAGCAAGTGTGTCATGGTTGAAGACAAGAAAAGAGACCAAGAGAAAAATCAATAGTAGAAGATGAAGTGGGGAAAGATGGACAGGAATATCAGCAGTTCCAGCACTTTGGGTCTCACCAAAGGAGTTTGTATTCAACCTTAACCATGCTAAGTAACCCTGGATGTTTTTGAACACAGAAATGACCTAATGCAATAATCAATTGAAGACAGTCAATTAGGCTGTCTATACTGGAGATAGACAAGGGACAAGTGTACAGACAGCAAAACTTTTAGCATAATGTCAGACTGGAAATGGTGCTGTGGTGGAGCAGACAGGAGGGAGAAATGGAATCTGGATAGTTTTTAACATGTCATAGAACATACAGACTTCAGGCCCAAATAATTCTTCAGTAAAGGAAATAAGAGCAGTTCAAACAGCTTCTCTTCCTCTATCCATGTTTGTTTAGTGTGTGACTCTCTCCCTCTCTTTCTCCCCACTCTCTACCTCTCACACCTGCTACTGAATGGGATTATACCATAAGTAGACCTTACTTTCTAAGTTGAGGAGTTTAGGGTTTCCTCCCTCTATTCCATAACTAGCTCATATATAATCAGTGTTTAGTTTAGTTCTGCTTTCTTCTATCATGCTAAAAGGAAACAGTGTTTTAGAAAAGCAGTGATCGAAATGATGAGTAAATTACAAATGTATAGAATTCATAATTACACAAAAGTACTTTCAAATATTTTAAATTGCCCAGGCATTATCAGACGGAATCTAATAATAAGCAATCAATCCAGTGATTAATGCTTAATGGAACCTGTCAGTTGACCCTCATCATCATCTTGACCAGAATCAGAGTCACCTCAGACACCCACATCTGGTATGTCTGTGACAATGTTTCCAATGACATTTAACTTAAGAAAGAAAGCCTAAACCCAGTGTGGGCAGTGCGGAATGTTCTGGAGCCCTAGACTGACTAACAATGAGAAAATGAGAAAGTGAGCATCACCATTCATCTTTCCAAGCTTCATCAATGTTATGTCATCAGTTTCTGCCTCCTCAGCCATGTCTTCCCTGCCATGGCTGACTTCGCCACTCTCTCATGGTCTAGGGTGAAAATTTCTTTTCCTGCTTTAAATTTCTAATTATCTATATGGTCAGGCATAGCATAGTAGCTCATGAGTAAAGTAACTCACATGGGAAGTAAACTAGAGTGTATCAGAATTGTGAATTCAAATGACATGCTAAGGCACATATGTAACCCCTGGTACAGATGAGCTCTCATTTCTCTTACCATACCTGTGTCCGTCATTAAGATAAACTGTATTTATCTTACTACAAAAAGTTAAGCAATGCCTTCACTTTCCATGGAAAATGGTCTTTTTCAGATGATTAAGGATGAGGTATTTTCTTTTAGAACTGTCCTAACTGGTACCATACAAAATTGTTAAAACTCTCTGAATAGTAAAGGTTAATTCATCTTCAAATTATATATTGCCTTAAATTTCTATGAATATAGAGGCTGTAATATGATTGCTAAATCAATAAGGAAAAATGAGAGCCAAAATCAATCGAGTTACATTCCAAAGGCCGACACTGGTAAATTTTCAATCAATACAATCTTGATGTCCAGATTTCCCATTTCAGTGTAAATTATGCTCTTATTTTCCAAAACTATTATTGTATTTTACCTTGTAATTATATTAGTCTTGATTTACATACTTTCTTTGAAACTTTCTCTTGAAAGTGGGCTGTACTGTACAATTATAACTCAGCTAGCTTGAAAGAGAACATGATAATGTATCTACAGTCAATTGATTTTTATGGTTGTTTCTTAGCTGAAAAATCATAGTTTTATTTATTTATTTATTTATTTATTTATTTATTTATTTATTCTGCAGAGCTTTTACTTTACAGCAACGTACAAACAACTTGTGCACGTACATTAAAAAGCAAAGCAGTCAAATGTGGGATAACACGGATGCCAGGAGGCTTCTACCAGCCCCTGTAAGCAAATACTAGGTTCTAGCTTTCAGGGAGCAGAGTGTGATGCCTGGGAGTGCAGCGGCAGGCACAGTGCAGCCCTATGCTTGATAAAAATCAGCGTGGTGTGGCTGATGGTACCATGTGTCCCTTTTATAATATTTTATTGCTTCATAATTTTGTACATGCATATAATGTTTTCATCAAAGCCTCATTTCCTGCCTTATGATTTCTCCCTTATCCCCCACCACTTCTTTTCCCTCTGAGCTTGGTGTGGCTTTGTACCTTCTGTTTTAAACAGAGGGTGTTTAGTGCTGAGCCCACTTAGGGCTTCATGTATGTGTGTGAATATAGAACCATCTATTCATCCATAGGCAGCCTTTCAGTGGACACATCTCTGACAAGACCTTACTCTCCACATCCAGCAGCCATCACTCGCAAACAGCTTCTCATCTCTGGGTCGGATTTGGGCCAGTGAGAGGGCTCAATGGATTTTTTCTCCATGTTTGACTACTTGAGTTTGATCCCAGAACCCACATGGTGGAAGGGGAGGAGAAATTCACTCAGATTATCCTCTGACCTCTATTCACTCACCAGAGCATGCATGTGTCCTCTTTCCCAAATAAATTAAAGAGATCAAGTGGCAAAAGTCACTATTACAAATATCATCATATATATTTAAGCCAATGTGTTAATACTCATATAGAAATGGGTACCTAAATATGTATTTTATATGCTTTTTAAAATTCTAGATTATATCCTGTAGAAAGCAGGGGAAAAATACCATAATAATGCATATTAGAAATGATAAGAACATATTATGTAGTCCAACATATAGTAAGAAGTTAAGTAAATAAAAGTAATTTATGTGCTACTTTAGTTCATTAGCAAAAAGTAAATATTTATGATATCAGTGTAATCCATGTTAAACTATTTTCCAAATATGAACACTGTACACTTCTGTTCAAGTCTTCATTATCCATCTGTCCAAGCTATGGCACCTTGAAGGTGTCTGATGAGGTCTGCTCTTGTGCATGCCACCAGTACTTTTTATTTTTATTTTTAACAGCAGCCAGAATCATTCCCATAACAGAGATTAACTACACATCCTCTTACATACTACTGTCCTAATGTGTACCTCTGTAGCGACACTGAAAATTTCAAACTCTGCAGATGAAATTAAGGCATTTCATTTTCTGGCCTTTTATTTTCTCTGGTTTGTTTCCTGACTCTTCTGTTCACCATGGCCCAGTAACATTCCCTTCAGCATCCTACATTTTCTGCTCTTTGATTCACATGGCTGGAATTCTGGCTATTTTCACATTTCTACTCAAATAGCAAATGGGTATAGAAAGTTTGTTTCCCAGGACCTAAATAACACTCATATTCTTCCACCTCTTAGACCCTTTCTTGTTAGTACCCTAGAATATCCCTGTTGTTCTTTAGGCCATATGATGTTTCAGTTGGCTGGGTGACCAACAGCAGGGGACAGAGTAGACAGTAGTATGTCTTAGGCTGACCCACTAAGAGGTGATAATGTTCCTTGCTAAACACATAGTGAATACTGGGCAAATAGAAACACCGCTCTTACCAAACATTGTGAAATGTCTAATTACAGTACTTTCTGATGTGACTGGGAAGACTTTGGAGGAAGAATGAAATTGTATGTGAGTAGCTAGTAAGGAAATGGTAAGAAAGCACAAAAATAATCTGGAAATCAAAGTTAGTATCGTTTGAGGCTGGAGAAAATAGAAAACCATTTTTATATGATTAAAAAGGTTTTTTTAAACACATTTATCCTTATTGATTCTTTGCTAATGCACACTAGTACTTGATATTATATATTATCAGGTTATCTTTTAAAGTTAAATGATTTAAACATTGTGGAGTCATATATACCTCAGGAAATGATGAAAAGCAAACCTAGCACATTTCACCAGTTTGTCAGAGTCATTAACATTTTCTAAAGTAATTTTATAACCATAGAACAAAAATATTAACATTACTATAGTATACCAATGCCACTCAAATGACACCGGCTTTTGTGTGTATAATTTTTCTATATAATTTTATCCCTACATAGAATTGCCAATCTATCACCATACACTGGATGTTCAATGGTTCATACAGTCCTTTATAACCATGTTCCTCCCTGCTAATATCTGGAAACTACTCATCTCTAGTTCTAAAAAGTTCTCATTTTAAAAATGTAATGTGTATGTGCATTCCATGGTGTTCATAGCCATTCATTTTTCTACAGGACATCTCCACAGATTCTGGAATGGAGATATTGCAAATTAAACTTCTATGAGGTTTCAGACAGTTCTTTGTCTAGATTTACTTTCTTATATCTCTGATATAAATATATGAATACAGTCACTTAGCAATATGGTCATGCATGTGTCATAAATTTTATGATCCTATTCTGTTGCTGAAGCTACAGGGTGCCAGGGCAGGACAAGAGAAATCCTCTGACTACACCATAGGGCATTAATCCACATAGACCTAAGAAAGCTTAAAGATTCTGAACGCACAGAAACGGAGCCACACTAGGCTTCCTAGTCTCACAGTCTCATGCCAGAAGCAGTGCAGACTTGTCTCCCAACAGCTGCCTGTGAGATGGAGATGCCAGCTGCTGCCCAAGGAGCAAGTTGCCAGCAGACCGGTAAAGTCACGGAACACATTACAAAACATAGATTAATAGAAATGGGTTAATTTAAGAAATAAGAGCTAGCAAGCAAAACCCTTCCATAGGCCATACAATTGATAATTAATATTAAGACTCTGAATGATTACTTAATAAACGGCTGTGGGACCTTGGTGCCAGGCAGGAGGGGCAGGAGAAATCCTCTGACTGCACTATTCCCAATTAGAAGTCCTGTGACCACAGAGACTTGATCATTTTGACTAGTTACTCTATTTCCGTGTTTAGAACAATGCTTGGAACAATTTGAGGAGTATGGATAATTTGCTTTGGATCCTTATGGAGACTGATTTCATATGCACAGTTTTATAAATTGTTTTATAAAATTAAGAATTGAATTTTGAATCTTCAGAAATTGATTTCTAAGAAAGCTAGTTGAGGTAATAGTAAGAAATATAGTCATGGTCAATATAGACAGGTCAAGCAGAAAGGCTGAACACCTGGATTCTTATTGATTTAGATGGTCTAGACACAGGCACATGGATTTCTGTGGGATTCAGTGAGGGCTAGAATTGTCCTGCTGTTCTTTGGGTCATATGATGTTTCAGTTGGCTGGGTGACTAACAGCTGGGGACAGAGTAGACACTACTATGTATGTCTTAGGCTGACCCTCTAATAGAGCCAGGCAATAATGTTCCTTGCTAAACACATATTAAATCCTGGGCAAATAGAAACACGGCTCTCACCAAACATTGTCAAATGCCTAATTACAGTACTTTCTGACATGACCAGGGAAGACTGGAGGAAGAATGAAATTGTACGTGAGTAGTTAGTAAGGAAAGGGGTGAGAAAGCAAAAAAATAATCTGGAAATCAAAGTTAGTATCACTTGAGGCTGGAGAAAATAGAAAATTGGATCTCACAGTTTCTTTTTTTTAAATGTATTTCTTTATTGATTCTTGGGAAATTTCACATTGTGTACTCCAATCTGTCACCTCCCATCTCACAGGTTTTAAAAGCTGCATTTGTGGTATCATCTGTATTCCTGAGATATTCTTTATAGAATTACTTTTGAGTCAGTTCTAGAAGCTCGGGCCTATTAGAGTGAGCACAACACTTCATGGATTCAATACTGTGGCAAAATTTACAGCATGTTTCTGTTCAAAGTTTATTATGTTTCTGGAAATCAAGGTGGGGTTTTTTTTTTTTTTTGGTTTTTCGAGACAGGGTTTCTCTGTGTAGCTTTGCGCCTTTCCTGGAACTCACTTGGTAGCCCAGGCTGGCCTCGAACTCACAGAGATACGCCTGCCTCTGCCTCCCGAATGCTGGGATTAAAGGCGTGCGCCACCACCGCCCGGCTAAGGTTTTTTTTAATAAGAAACAGGATAAAAAGAATGATTCATTGTTATATCTTAGGTTTTGTGTATATCAGATAATTTCACTTCAAACATCACAAACTTCTGTGTAGGTATGGACAGTGTCTCTGTGCAGATGCTGGGTGTCTGTATCTGTCAACACAATCTCCTTGTTGGTCTTCAGCCAATTTAAAAAAAAATGAAGAAACTAAAAATGCCTTGGAAAATTGGCTACTATGAATAGACCAAGTAGTGTGAACGTTTAAGAGGTGCAAATAACATCTCTTGCTTGAGTCTTAACATCAGGTGTGAATTCCTGCCATAATATGATTTGCATTATTTTAAACAAAGACCAAATCAAAAAAGAAAAACTCAACACATTTATGGAATTGCACACCAGAGTGATCTTCAGATTCTGTACCCTAATGCTGGTATGTCTTTGAGTGCTTCGCTGTTTAGTTTCATTAAGGCACTGTGATTGCATATGGATTGTTCTAGAACACTGTTTCCATCTATTTTCAACTTAGAACCATATGAGTTTTTTTAACTGGTTGATGCTAATTACCTTTACATTAGAATATCTGGGGTGGGAACTAGACATTCATGTTTTTTAGAGGTCATTATGTGACTTTAATGTAAAAGCAAGGCTGAGAACCAAAGTTATAGAAACTTTTGAGTTACTTTCACCACCGTACCTGTTAAATAGACTGGGAAAATGAATCAAATCTTTTCACTGGGATTTCTGTGATGAGCCAAAGAAATATGCATATTTATATGGATCACCCCATGATTCTTATGCCCCTGAGAACCTTGGGCCTACAGACATAAGCCACTTCATGTGAATCTGCAGCCACCTTGGAATCCAATTGCAAATTTGACAAAGTTCTATGAAGGAATCTTTTTGAGATTTTCATTAAACTGCCATGAGAATGCTGATCCATGGAATTGAATTGAAGACCCACCCATTCATGAATCACACATTCATAGACATCTGATTTTTGATAAAGAAACCAGAAATACACAGTGGGGGAGAAAACATCTTCAACAAATGGTGCTAGTCAAAGTGGATGTCTGTATGTAGAAGAATGCAAATAGACCCATACTTATCACCCTGCACAAAACTTAAGTCCATGTGGATCAAGGACTTCAAAATACAACCAGATACACTGAAGCTGATAGAAGGGAAACTCACTGGCACAGGAGAAGATTTTATGGACAGAACACCTATAGCACAGTCACAAATACCAATAACAAATGGGACATCTTGAAATTGAATTCTGTAAGGCAAAGGACACTGTCAGTGAGAAAAAGAGGAAGCCTGTGGAGCAAGAACCAATTTTTACCAACTCCACATGTGATGGAAGTGTCATATCCATAATGTATAAAGAACTCAAGAAACATATCTTGAATTTGTATCTCATTTTGTTCTCATTGGCTGTTGTCTCTCGGAGGTCTGCTCTTTTCTAGAGAAGAAATGGAGGAGGAGTGAGTGAATGTGGGGGAGAGGGGAGGTGAGGGGACTAGGAGTTGAGGGAGAGGAAACTGTGGTTGGGATGTATTATATTATAGAGACTCTATTTCAATTAAAAAGAAAAAATAAAAAAAAGTTGTTCTCAAAGTTTTGAAATTTTAATTAGGGAAAACTGTTTGCCAATGTAATAATAACTGAAATAAAAATGTAAGCATGCTAAAACTAGGACTGAACTGAGGTAAAGAGAGAAATTTTTATAGAAAAACATAAAGCTCCACTTGAAGTCTTTCCTTGCTACACACCAATTTTTCTTACGAATGAAATTAAAATATTTAGAGAGGATATATAAGACAATTAGTACAAATTTCCATCGTGTCTTAGAATACTAGAGCATTGGGCATACTAGCTGTAAAAATTTCAAAGTCAGTGCACAGGCAACTCATCTGACCCTAAAAAATACCTCATGCGGGCAGACATGACGTAAGTTATTTATCTCAGTGTTTGCAGATATCTTAATTTCTTCTCCACAGCACAGTGAAGTTTCAGGAAGCATCTGTTTGAGTTGAGATAGCTGATGAGAAACCTGAAGTTCAGAATGATTAAGTGTCACCTGGCGATTCATCTGTTGATCAAGAGCTATTTCAAAGGTAGGTTTAATTCATAATCTTCCAGGTAAATTATTGCTTCCTCTAGATATGGCATTGTAGATAGATGGCTAGTCAGTAAGTTACTGACTGTCCTTACGTTTGATGCAGCTAAAAATTGCATGGATGCTTAAAATTAACTGAGCAGGTTATACTTATATATTAGGAATATGCATACACACATATACATTTAACAGAAATTAGTGGAAAAAAGAGGCTATGGATTTGAATGAGAGCAAGGAGGCATACATAGGAGAGGAAGGGGTAATGATGTGATTAGTCTACAATGGCAAACAATAAAAGAAACAATCAAAAATTTCTGAGGCATTAAATCCAAGATATTAGCCAAATTCTATAGGGTAGAAATAGGCCAGTCATTACATAGAAGCTATAAAAAAGCATGTAATTGTCAACCATGATTAATTCAATTGCCAATAATTACTGAAGTAACAAATATCATTGGCTAAATTTAAGGTAAAGTTTGCAGTTTATAAAAAGTGAAATGAGTTATGGGTATGTAAACAGAAGCTGAAAGTGTTGACCTATACATCTATAGCTCAAAATTGAGATCAAGCTGGTTTACAGTAGGTATCAAAATACATAAAGAGAAAATTTTATATTCTACATTTTTTTTTCTGGCTAGAATTCTCAGTGGGAAAACAGGTTACAAATTTTCATATCTTGAGCCAAGCTAATAACAAGGACCCTTGTCTTTAATAAGCCAACCATTTTACTTCCTGAGCTTGGTTGGCTTCAAGGCCAGCCTTTCTTTTTTGAAGGGGAAGAAACTGAAAGCTGTGGAACTGTGTGTGCAGGTAGGGAGAATGCACAGAATGCTTCATTGGGAAGATGGGCAGAGCCTGATAATGAAGAAACAGTCCTTCTCAAAGGCATTAGATTTGTTACTAGGCAACAAACAAAATATTAGTACTTGGAGCACACTGTGAATGCAGCATCTCGTAGAATACTCGGTGCTTACAGATGCTTTTCAGAAGCCTACTGTCTTGACAACTAAATTAGACCCCAATTCATCCTGTAATTTGTATGCTTTAATTTGCACATATATCTGATTGTTGGTGTGTGCATGTCACATAATTCTTTGTCATTTTAAAAGCAAATATAATTTGGCAATTTCATATTAAATCTAATACTTAACATTATTATAAAATTCTTATAAGGCTATAATTCCATCCCATTATCAATATAATAAAAAAAAACATGTAATGGCTAAAATGGAAAAGTAACAATAACAAATGCTGATGAGAATGTATAGCAGTCTTTGACTCATTGCTGGTGAATCTGCCATATATTAAGGAAGGCCGATTTTTTTTTTTAACGAAATTGAGTGCACTTTTGCCCTCCAATTCAGGAACTGCATTCCCAGGTTTACTTAAATGAGCTGAAAATGTATGCCTACACACACACACACACACACACACACACACATACACACACACCAAAAACACCCTGCACATGAACTTGCATAGCAGCTTTATTTATTTTTCCCCAAACTAAAAACAGTTAAGAAAGCAAGATATATTCTATATGACAAATATGGAAACAACACTGGTAAAACTGTAAAACATGAGCATTTTTAGTGGTAAAAAGAAATGAGCTACAAAGCAATAGATTCTATATTATAGAGGAACCCTGAATACATATTTTAAAGTAATAATTACCTACCAGATAGACAATACACTTTAAGATTCTAACCATTTAACATACTGAAAAAGACAGAACTACAGAGATAAAAAACAATATCATCACCTATCAAAGGTAAAACGTTATCTTAGCTAGGGTTTCTATTGCTGTTAAGAGATACCATGACCATGGCAACTCTTATAAAGGAAAACATTTAATTGGAGCTGATTTACAGTTCCAGAGGTTTAGTCCATTATCATCATGGCAGGACATTGTGGTGTGGAGGCAACCATGATACTGGAGAAGGAGCTGAGAGTTCTACCTACATCTGATCCTCAGGTGGCAGATGGAACTGCATGTCACTCTGGACATAGCCTGAGCATGTAAGACATCAAAGCCTGCCTCCACAGTGACACACTTTCTCTAACAAGGCCAGAACTCCTAATAGTGGCACTCCCTATGGGCCAAGCATTTAAACACATGAGTCTGTGGGGGCCACACCTACTTAAACCACCACAAGAGTTGAACAAGAAAGAATATATGGCTAGAAGACAGGGGTATTTAGCTAAGTAAAACTGTCTTGTGTGACCCTGTAATGATGGACATATGATTTTATGCCTTTTCAAATCCCATGTAACTATATGACAAAAAGTATGGACTCTAACATACAGTATGGATTTTACTTAGTAGAACAGTAGAAAAAGTTTGGAGTTGTGGGGCACAGCTTTAATCACAGCTCTCAGGAGACAGAGGCAGGGGAATCTCTGGCAGTTTGAGGCTAATTTAATCTATATATTGAAGTTCAGGCTAGCCAACAGCTACATAGTGAAACCCTGCCTCAAAATAAAACAAACTGCTGGTTCAAAATCCATTGTACTTATTATGCAAGCTAAAATGCTAAAATTAAGGCACAACTATCTAGAAGGAGAGATAAATGAGAATTTGCCATATTCCCTGTTCATTTTTTCAGTAAACTAAGACTACCCTAAGAATAAAGTTTACATGTTTTTAAAAAATTTAATCCTAAATTAGTAATATTATTATTATCACTGGAAAAGACTTTTGCAATTATATCATTGATTAAGTTCTTCCTAAAATAAACTTATTAACTTATATATTTATCAATCATATTACCAGAAAATTATGTTTTATTGTCTATAAATACATATTCACAAGCATATTTAGGTCACAACTTATTATGTAGAATTTAATTAGTAATTTTTTTCCTAACAAAATATTTCTATGCCTGTTTGTATTCTAATGAGAGAAAGAAATGGTGTGGATTTGGGTGGGCAGGAAATAGGATAAAGCTGGGAGGAGCTGAGAGAAGCCAGGGTGTGTGTGGGGGAGTTAGTAACCAGAATATATTATATGAAAAAATATCTATTTTCAATAAAGAAGAAAAAGAAATACTACATTTTAATTGTATAAATAAAAATGTAATATTACATATGAATTAAGAATATCACTGTGATATTAGTACACTTCTCAATTTACTGACTTTCAAAATAGTTTGATTTCAAAAAACCTTAATAAATGCTTTGCTTAGTATCTATTACTATGTAATGGAAGGTAGAAATAATTTCTGTTTTCTGAAATGGTCACATGTAGATTGTTCAAGTACCATGAATGATTTATCAATTTTTGTGCATACACATGCAAACGTGTGGTGTGTGTGTGTGTGTGTGTGTGTGTGTGTGTGTGTGTGTGTTGATTAACTAGGAGATCATGATCAAATACAATCTGCTCAGTTGATTTGTGGTTAATCTACTTTTCTAAAATGCTTCTGGGTGGTGCTGAAATCTCACCACACCTTGGGCAGCAATGCTCTAGGAAATATCTAGGTTATAAAGCAGTCATGAGAATGAAAAACCAGCTCAAATCTCTGTCTGTCCTAGTGAGGGATTAAACAGTCCTTTTCCTACTACTACCTGAAGAATCTCTCAGGGCCTTTGGTGCTTCTAAATCTGCTTTCCCAATGTATAATCCTTTTCAATTCCACCTGAAAGAGGAAGGTTTGATAACCTTTGTGCAGTGAGCAAGCTTCCATTTAGTCATAATACTCCCCTGGCTTATGTGAACCCAGGGTCACCTGTTTCTAGTTCAATTCCTTAATTTATATGTTTTCAATTGAGGAAAGGTCCAATGACTGACTCAAGGTCACTTATCCAATAACTGTAAAGGTCATGTCTCAAATCCCAATTTCTGAAACCCAGTTCAATCCTTCTTTATCCATTTTTGTCCTGCTTCTAGTAATGATGCATGCCACAGGAGACAAACTGAGTAATTTAGATATAAAATACCAATCCTGAATTGAATTTCATAGCCTTGGGCTTTCCACTGCAATCCTTGAGAGGCATTTAAAGTTTCGGTAAGTTACTGTAAAGGGGGAGGTTTTGTGTGTTAAAGCAAGACTTGGAATTCAGCAATAAATAGGATGTCCAGCTTGCTGTAGTATGAGACAAAGGCATGTGGGTAAAGACTTGAATGTCCTGCTGTGGGGAATGGGATCAAAAACTATCTTAGACTTCCCTGTCTCTAATGCTCCACGTGAAGTAGCTCAGCCAACCACATGTGGGAGCCAGAGGCATATGGGAATGTCCCTATTAACAACTTCCATCAATAAGTCACCTTGGGAAAAACAAATGACAATGCCATCTGTGTGGCTTACAGATCACTAAGTATGATGCGAAGAAACTAAACCAACTTGTACAAAACCAAGAAAATGAGCACTAGAGATATGACAAAATATTATATTGTTTTATAGAACTTATTCATTTAAAAGTGATTTGGATTTTCTAACATCTTTCTTAAGGGGAAAACCCAACTTCACACCTTTTCAATAAAATTAAATAATAGGAGGTATAGGTGACATTAGGATTCTACATATGATCTCTAAATTATGTCATAGTAACTCTATTAGGATTTCTCCTAATAACCAGAATCTACTTGTATATATTCTCAGTTTTCTCCACTTGGAACAGGCATTCATATGTAAAAAACGATGAATAAAATTGAGGTCATTAATTTGAGAGATAGCAAGGACAGGCACATGGGAAGAGCTGGAGGTAGGAAAGGAGTGGGTAAAATGAGGTAATTAACATATATTTTTTGCTTTTTATATAACAATTTTTTTTTCACAGTAAGTTCTGACCAGGGATTTGTTAAACCTGAGAATCATGGGAGAAAAACTTGTTCCACAATTTTTGAGTCAAATTTGAAGCAAGCTTTAATTAAATATTGGTCACGATGATGATCTCTGGCCAGGACCATTCCAGGGTTGCCAGAAAAATGGTGATGAGTTACATTTTGCAGAGGCTTAAAAAGGCAAACACATAAGCCCATTTTATTTTCAACCAGGTCCAATCTGGGACAAACATATCTTGCAATCAGGGGCAAGCATACATCCATCCTGATATATTTCCTGTCTATATACCTCCCACCTACAAGTGATCAAGCACATCTGGTGCAGATGAGCCAAACAAATGTGTGTGGGTGTGGCTTGTTATCTCCCATAAACAATAGCCTCCAGCATTTCAGGAAGCATCTGTCCTTGGGCAAGGGTAATTTAGAGGCATTTTTGTTTCAAGGATCACTTAGGCATGGTAATTAAACTTAAAACATAACAAAACATAATGTTGGCTCTCATAGTCTTCTCTGCAGCAACTCCTCATAGATTCTTCTCACCTACCATTTACCCAAATCCATGCTTGCTCTCTTTCTCTCTCCCTCTTGCCCCGCCTCCTCTCTCAAACAAAATTAGAATAATAACATGTTCCTGCCCTGTTTGAGTTCTTGTCCTAATTACTTTCAATGATCAACTACGATGTGGACATGTAAGCCAAATAAACCCTTTCTTCCCCAACCTGCTTTTCAGTATGGTATTCCATCATAGCATTAGTAACCCTAATTAAAACAGACCCCATCTAACTTGAAACTGATCCTGCTGTTGCAATCTTTGTGAGTTCATACATGGATCTGTCCTGATGTATCTGGAAGACACTGTGTCCTTGGCCTCATCTTTCCCTCTGGCTCTTAGAATCTTTCTGCCTCCTGTTCACTGAAGATCTGATAGGAGCCATCTGAGCCCTGAGGGAAGGGGTTGTGAAGACATCCAATTTAGCATTGAGTGTTCCCAAATCCTCAGTCTTTGTACCTTGACTGCTTGGGGGGCAGTGAATAGGCCACAGGCCTAGGGGAAAAGCAAATACTATTGTTCTGCTAAAAGAACATAGCAATAAAATGACAGCTAATGGCATTCTGCTGTAACCAAAGATCAAAGTCTTGCTCAGTCATCATCAAGAAGCTTCCTCTTACAGTAGATGGGGACTAACACAGACCCACAAGTGAACAATGTGCAGAAGTAATTACATTTTAATTTCGTGTGTATCTGTCTGTCTGCTTGTGTGAGTGTGTGTGTGTGTGTGTGTGTGTGTGTGTTTATCTGTGTGTTTGCATGTATTTGTGTATCTGTGTGATTTTGTTGTTTGACTTTTTATTTTCTAGAGAGACAGAGAGAAAGGTCATAGAATTGAGTGGGTGGTGAAGTGGAAAAGACCTGGGAGGAGCAGGGAGAGGGGAAATTATGATTAGAATATATTGCATAAAAATTATTTTCAATAAAAAATATACATATTAAATTATTTTGAAAAAAAAGGAAGCCAGGAATTTTGACTTATCCCCATAGGTGACTTTTGAAAACAGCCCGTGATAAAAATCTGGCTCTTCTTTCAGACAGATCCTTTGTGTGTACTATATACAAGAGGTTCCTGCTTGCGTTACAGAGGCAGGAAGACTGTCTCCCCAGGGCTTACATCTGATAGCACATCTTTACACTCTGTGCAGAAATATTTATCATATTTCCATCATGGGATTAACTGAATAGAAAAACACCTAAGATGCAAAATTACCATCTTAGTTTCTCTAGGTATTATTGTTGTGCCCAGATCGTGACCCCCAGAGAGACCACCAAAGATGAGCATGCCGGAATGCAAAAGCAAGGTTTAATTCTGGATATCCAAAAGCAATACAAGCCTAGGCACGGACTTCGTCCAACAGATCCAATGCAGTGGAGGCTGGAGGAAGTGCCCGCCTGTCTGCAAGCTTAGTTTTTAAAGGCAAAAGCCACAAAGTTACATCATTTAGGGGTGCTAGTATGGGTACAATTCTGATTGGCTTGCTTCTAGGTGCTTTCTAGAAATCATAGCTTAATCTTACTTCTAAGGGAGTGGTTGCCCGCCACCATTTCTCATTGGCTGCCCTCAGGTGGGGACATTTCTGTGGTCAGTTACCCTGGAAACCAGGGAGAGGACATTCCATAGTCCATCAGACATTACCTCATGACTACCTTGTGACTCTGTACTTTTACACTTCCTGGTTTCTGGAATCTGGACTGACTGGTTTCAGTAACTAATGGCCTATTCCTAAAAGGAGAAATCTTAGGCCTTAGTTTTAGGGTGAAAGCATTTTGGTCTTATTTCTAAGATGGATCATTTTGGTCTCACAGGTATGTTTTGAGATGTTCCCGTGTGGAGAATGAGCTGTGATCCTACCTTCAAGGAGAATAAACCTTGGCACTTCTGAATCTGGTATATGAAAATGAATAGCCTCTAATTTGCCTGTTAATGATCTGAGACTTGGAGACCACTCAAGGAAGGCTAGGTGCCAGTTTTAAGGAACAAGAGTGTTTAGGTATATATAGGAGCCTTCCTCAGTAATTCTACAAGTTCCTGACTGTTAAAAGACTCTAAGAAATTACAGGCTGCTTTCAGTATCTCAGAGTTCAGGTACAGTATGTCTGCTCTGGGGGGCTGAAAATCTGACAGAGGCTGCTATGTCAAGATTTGTCTTTTATTTTCCAAACCATTGTTCTAAGAATCACTTTATTGTTCATTGAAAATATTCCATATCCATTCTTCCTACCCTATGTTGTCCCCCAACCCTAATCTTGTTGCCCTGATCAACACATTATCCCTCCTTCAACATCCAGTATGCATGTGACCACCTCTGTAAGAACATCCTTCAGTAGCTCATGGTTTATTGTGACCTTCCTGCATACTGGATTGCACAGTGGGTAAGGTCCTATGCCACTCATCAGGCATTTTTGTTTGTTGAACTTTCAAAGATTTTCACACAGAAATGTCAATGTGTAAGGAAGAGAACACTGAGTTATATATTGTTTAGAGTCTAGAGTCTATCATCTCTTTTTTGAGCATTGCTTGCTAATCTAATTACCAGGCACAGCCATATCTGAATGGGATGGCAGAAGTCATAAAGCCAGCATAGCTGCATGACAAACATCCAGCAAAGCTGAGCTACGTGATGGCTGCCATGCCATTTCTGGTTTTCATCTCTACCTATTGCATACTTAAGGCACTTTTAATATTTGTACAATTTGGGGATATTGGATTGATGGAAAACTCCTTATGAATTATTTATGCTTTCTCCCAGGAATGCTGCTTCTAAGCTTCCCCAGGAAAGTCCTGAACATACAATTCCCCTCAATTTTAGGGAGATATCCTTATCTACTTGAAGGTCTTCCTTATGCCTTGGAGGTTGTGACACATAAAGAAGACAGAGGTCTCTTCATGAGGCTATGAGACATTCTTGAAGCATTTGTCCCTGTACTTACACAGGAATAAGCTATTCAAAACAAAGTAAACTTAAAAAGGTCAACAAGATTTGGTGGGCTAGAGTTGACCACAGTTCAGATTATAAGCTTCTTCCTGCTGTACACTGAGACAATTATGTGGCACAACTCTACCCTACATAGAGACATATTAATGAGCAAATTATGGAATGGAAAGATGATAAAAGAATGAGATGTCAGGACCTCCCTCTCTTAGAAAAGTTAGCTCATGCAGAGCCACTATAATGTCATATGACCAAGGAACAACAGAATGCCAGGATTAGACATATAGACAATTTCTATAAAGATATAAATGTGAACATGGTATTATGTCAGAATTTAAATAATAACTGCAGCAGCTTTAGCCTGAGGATTTTTCCTGGGCACTCTGACAACTAAGAGTTAATAATATACTGCTTGAGACATGGCAAAATGCCCAGGGTGGCTTGAAGATTTTTGTTTTGGTCTAGTGTCCTTGAAGCAACCAAAGCTACCAGCCTGAGAACAAGCTGTCATATGCCTCTAGATTCTTAAACTTGGATTATGGGGTTAATAAGTAAGAACGATAACTCTGTTTATTAATGATGTCAAAACTTGAGGGAAAATGATAAGAAATGATAAGTCTGTTCTGTCACAGTTTATTAATGATGACTAAAAGATGAGCAAAAGGAAGTGAAACACATGTCCAAAAACAAAAATGATATGATCTACATTTTGGAACATCATGAATGTACCCCTGCTTACTAAATTATGTGTAAATAAAGAAGCAATCTGGCTGCTAGTCTGTCGGGCTGCAAGATTTTCCTGACCACAATGACCTGGCTCACTTCCTTCCCCACCAACTCCTTACATCCTCTGCTGGGACCTGTTCACCTCCAGGGATGGCTCCTGGCAGCTACCAGAATAATTGCTGGAATGCTTGAAGAATGTAGCTTTATAGACAAGTGTGAAAGAGAGAGACAAATAGCATAGCATGAAAGACAACATATCGTAACTTGAATTGAATAATAATGACAAAGGCTAGCAAGCAAAATGCTAGTCAAATAGAGTATGGGGACTGCAAGGGGCTTCATCATGGGAGACGACGCCTACTGTGGAGAGAGGCAGCATGAGCCAAAATTCCTGGGCTCTATGCCGCTCTACAAATCTATGACTCGCCTGCAAACGGGAAGGGTAATGACTTGTACACAATGAATAGATCAATAAAAATAAAAGCACATTGAATATAAATAACTTACTGTGCTGACAGTGAATCCCATTAAACCCCCGGGGACATTTACAAACATAGCCTATGAATGTGTCTCCTCGATACGCTTCGCTTATCTCACAGGTTCCTCCGTTGTGGCATGGGTTGGGGATGCAGGGACCTGGAAGATAGGAAAAAAGGCTTCATGATGCATGGGCTTAATACAAGATATCATATCAGCATTTTCAGTGGACGATTTTCTCCTTGATAGTCTATAGAAAAAGCACCAGGTGTGTGAACGCAGATGAGTGGCCTGAATTTAAATATAACTGCCATTACCTTTAGCTATGTGATCGGGAGAAATTATTTAATTTTTCTGTTGCTTGGTGTGGTCTTTTGATAAATATTAATATAATGAAATTAGCTTTAATGGTTACACTACAGTTGAAAAGAGTTCATATATTAAAATATGCAGAAGAGTACCAGCCACACATTATGCATTCAAAAAAAGTGTTAATTCAATTATTATTATCAGAATTTCTGAATTATGGAATACCTTTTGCATGTTGAACAATTAATACTGAATCACAGTTTCTAAAGAGTTTTTGACCTTGCTGATGCAAAAATTATCTGAATCTACCAATATAGAGACAGTCAAGTCCGTAGACGCTTGCAGTAATTTATTGAATTTTCATAAACTTGAGAATGGCTTCAGAGAAACTTTGCAATTTACCCTAAACACAGTAGCTCACAAAGAGTAACTATGATAATCATTTTGTAGAATTTGAGAATGTAAGTTGAACAAAGATTTAAAACAGTTGCATAAAACAAAGCTATTCTGAGATTTCCCTGGGCAAAACCAGCTGTTACCAGTGTAGATTAGCTGGCAGCATCCAGCTAGTGCTCCATAGGATCTGCTACAGCAACGCTCACTCCAGGTCACACTCCTCAGGCAATGACAGAGCAAGATGTGGTATCAAACTGGGCCAGGCCCACCTGGCACAGGACTCTTCAAGTATATATTCTGTACTCGGAAATGCACCACTGGTCCAGTTGAAGTTTTTTTTGACAACACTGTCAGTCTGAAGCTTTTTGTAGGACATGCTTTCTTTCCTTCATTGTTTCTTCTTCCAGAAGTGACAGGCGGTGTCACAGTCTGAAGGATTCTGCTAAACACTCATGCTCTCCCGATCTCCTCTGAATGAATGAGCATTCAGCATAACACTCTACATTACATTCAGCTTCTGGGAGGATAGGCTAACTGAGTGAAGACAGACCTGAATCTCGACAAAGTGTAGATTCTGGAGAAGAATCTAGGAAAATCACAAAAAACTTTTCCCTGGAAGATGAAATAAGATGAAAAAAACAAAAATAATGTATAAAGATTGGAATATAAGACCATTGCCTTGTCCTACACGTAGATAAAATTGATGCCAGGGAGGAGGCCATTGAAAGTCTCTCTGCAGAACAATGGGTGCATGGGAGCCAAAATGAGACGGTATATTCACTTACACTTACTATTTTTGGAAAGCTGGAAGAGACAAGAAGGTGAGACCAGGTAAGTGAAAATGATGAGTGAAAGTGTTATTAGATGGAAGAACTGATGGAAGGTGGTGGAGATCAATTGGGAAGAACTTGTGTTTTAAAGGACACACAACAGAGCAATTCGTGAGGAAAACTAATTGCAAAGAAAGTTATATGCTGGTGTTAGAAAATGAACGTTGGGATAATGAAACTAAATGCCTAATAAGTCACAAGGAAGATCAGAGAAGAGCAAGAACTTGTAGCTGAGACAAGAAGGAATGCAGAGCATTGGATACAACAACCCTGAAGATTTGGTGCAACTCATAGAAACCCAATCAGACAAGGCTGGTGAAGGGATGCTAGCCCAGTAGAACATGCAGCTCTGCCAGGTCTTACCCTTCCCTCCCATTCACCCTGTCTTGCTAAAAACCATTAGATTATATTCCTAAAGCTAGTCCCCAAGGTCTATTCCCTTATTTGGCCACTTCCTCCTCCTGTGGCTAACCACCAAGGCCCAGCTATTCAAAGTATTGAAGTTCAGTAATCAAAGTCCCCTTTGAATCACCTAATTAACATGCCCAGTTAAAATTGAACACCTCATCCTAACACAGGGTTTCCCTCTTTACCTTTATAAGCCACTATTTTCCTATGGGCCACATCTGTCTGCCCTCTATTAAGAGGCACAGATTTCCTAGCCCCCTTTCTCTTGTTCCCTTCCCCTTCTCCCTCATCATCTGTCTCCTGTGTTTGTCTCTTATTCCCTGCCCTTTGTCCTTCTGGGGCAAATAAATCTTTATGCTGAGGGCTGGAGAGGTGGCTCAGAGGTTAAGAGCACTGCTTGCTCTTCCAAAGGTCCTGAGTTCAATTCCCAGCAACCACATGGTGGTTTATAACCATCTGTAATGAAATCTGGTATCCTCTTCTGGCCTGCAGGAATATGTGCAGACAGAACACTGTATACATAATAAATAAATAAATCTTTTAAAAAAATCTTTATGCTGAGAACATGGCCTTTGGGATCCTGAGCCAATACTTTTCCTTTCAGTTGGTAACAGAGCTCAATGAAAAATATAGACTTTAGGGAAAGAGGAAGTTCACCATCTTCAGAGCAGCCCACGGCACGTTGGAATTTGAGCGTGGTTTGAGACTGTGTAACATGATTCTGTGTTAGAAAAAGTGATTACGATTTGATTCTTTCCTCCAGAAATTTCATAGGACAAAACACACTCCATTTCTTTCATTTTATTGTTGTATGGAATCAATAAAGATTTGCCTGGAATAGTTTATAGGCACTCTATAGTGCCTAGACCCATACTTCCTATTCAGTATATTTCTTAGAAATTGAAAAGAAATTGTGAAAGCTGTGTTTTTCAATACAAATATCTGTATCCTCATATCCTTCATGAAAGATACCTAGATATCTAACGTACAACATAAGGAAATCAGTAATATTGTATATAGTGGGGACTTTTATTAAGAAGATTTAAGCTGGCTCTCACTATCCAAAATTAATTATATAAAATGGTAACACTTCATTAGCTATGTGTTTCACATAGTATCATTTTGTAAATATCAAGTATATGCTAAAATTTTTAAACAATGCATTTTTTGAAGTTCATTCATGTGTAGTGTTTATGAATCATATTGTCTAGTACCTTTCCTTAAGGTAGCATACTGTTTGCGCTTGAGAGAAGGAAGGAACTGTAAGACCTGTGACATGGGTTAGAGCAATTGAAAGAATTTTCTCTCAACGTTAAGCATCGTGTTAAACATTCCAGCTCTCCCTCCCGTCTGTTTCTCCTGTTCCCTCCCTCAAAAATTATCTAATAGTGTATCATGATGTAATTTATATAAAAACTCATCTATTCCTCACAGCAAATCAGTGAGGTTCTTGTTCTCTTAAAAAGTCCTGAGTATCATTGTGCTGGGGTTTAAAGTGGAAGGCTACAGGAAGTTGAAAATCTTCAGCAGATCAATATCTTCCAGTGATGCATTTAGACCTTAAATCCAGAATCTGTGATTCCAGGAGGAGAGGATCAAACAAAAGTGACATTGAGCATTTTCATGCATCAATTATCTTTCAAATAAGAAAACAGCAAAAACACCTTTCAAGTGACTGGCAACCTATAGTCATATACATTACATAAGAATATATAAAATAGGGCTGGAGAGATGGCCCAGCAGTTAAGAGCACTGGCTGCTCTTCTGGAGGACCCAGGTTCAATTCCCAGCACCCACATGGCAGCTCACAACTGTCTATAATTCCAATTCCAGGGGATCTGACACCTTTACACCAGTGCACATAAAATAAAGTTAAATAAAAAAAAGAATATATAAAACACATGCAAATGGTTATATAATTCTGAACAAACAGGGCATTATGAAAATCATTTAACCCAATCTCATAATTTAGCATGTAAGAAAACATAGCCTAATCAGAATTTAGTAAAATCTGAAAAATACCATGTATGAGGAAAATTGGATTTAAGGAATTATACCTGGGAGAAAAAAAATAGTTATTGAAACCAAAAGTGATGAAGCTATTCTTGCTTCCTCGAGAGAGTGGAGTAATTATAGCAGAGAGAATAAAAACTTTCCCACATTCACTTTGGTTTAAGAAACTCTACAGGGGATTTAATAAAAGATCTGAATGTAAGACCTTTGCTTGGTCTTGCTAGGAGATAAAACTGAGGCCAAGCAGAAGGTCATTTAAAGTCTCTCTGAAGAACAATGGTACAGAGGAGCCCGGATGAGATGGTACATCTGTGCATACGTATCTTTGGAAAATTAGACCACGCAAGACATTGAGATCAGATAGTTAGTGCACAGGGAAGAACAGGGGAAAGATGGGCGAGAGCAATGGGGAGGGGTCCAAACCAAAGCCCGACCGACAGTCCCCATGGGGAGAGGGGCAGACAGAGTCCTGGGTGGTTTCATTCATGAGGAAAAGTGTCTAATAAGAAATAGTGATGTCCATATTTCAGACTGAAGTCATTTAACAGGTCCTGTGTGAATCATGTTTTAAGTGATCTCCCTCTCCACCAATGTCAGCTAGTTAGAGGAGTCTGTGGAGTGTGTCTGAGAGAGCCAATGGGAAAGTCTGTGGTATTTTACAACATTCAGAAGGGGATGGTATCCAGTGGATTCCAGTTAATACAGAAACCTGAAGATAGGGTTGACTGAGGGACCCTAGTCCTAAACTCCCTGGGGAAAAGATAATGTCTGTACAGTAATCCCTGGTTCATCCAGTCTCTGGATTCTCTGCAGATGTGAGTTTGTGAGTTGAAGCTCTTGTATTTGCATTCCAAAGGGGATCATGACCTCAGCTGATATCAGGGTTTTAGGGAAGGATTACCATTACTGCTGGTGTTTTTCTCACTCTATAAAATCCAGTGTGTTTTAGTTAAAGAGCAAAGGTGGAGTAAATCAAATGGGATTTGGATTTTCTTGTATAGAGTCCTTTAAGTTCTTATTTTTCTTTATACTGAAAGAATGTATCCTGGATGTGGGGGGAACAGGCACAGAGAGGTTAAGTGGTATATCTAATCAGAAAGTGAAGCTTCTATCACACGGTGCCTGACTACGAAGTTTATAATCTGCCTAGCAAGCCAGGCTTACTCCCAAGTTGTAAACGTATGCACTAATGTTAGTTATGACAGATGTAAACAGTCAGTATGGATTCACTGAGCATATTTCTATAAATAATGCAGCATTCCAAAGCCTCCAGTAATGTAAGCATCTCAGAATATTTTCAGCAATTGAATCAGAGTATATTAGATATTACATATATAGATAGAAAGGCTCTCTTATGATGCTTTATCTCATTATTATAATCTTGGAATTCAATTTCACCAATACAATTTTATCATAATTATATGTAAGCCTAATTCTATATAGTCTCTATATTTGTTTTGTGTACATATTTATATCTATGTCTCTCTCTGTGTGCATGTTTGTGTGTGCGCACATGAGCATGTGTGTGTGTGTGTGTGTGTGTGTGTGTGTGTGTGTGTGTGTGCATGTACTTTTTCTCAGTTGGGATCATCTGTTCTTGTGTGCAGAAATCAGAATAGAGTGTATTGCAATGTCCTCTATCATCCTCCACTAATTCCTTTTGAGGCAGAACCTGGGGCTGATGCCTGAGCATCTGAGTTGGAGGCAAACAACCCCAGCAATCCTCCCAGCTCATTTCAGGAATTTGTAGGGATACCTGACTTACTATAAGGTGCTGGGTTCCAAACTCCAGTTCTCATGACTGGGGAAATCACTCTTAATCATTGAGCCAGATCTCTAACCTCCAGCCTCTATTATACCTTTTAAGAAACTCTTTGATTTCTCAATGCAGAAAGCTTGAGTACTCAGATGGGTGGCTTCCTATCCTTTGCCCTTTTAGGCTATAAATAACATGTGGGAAGAGTCCAGGCTCCTACATGTAAATTCCTGTTACATCTGACAAAGTGAACTATGGTGATAACAAATGGTAATAATGGCATCTATGGATCATACCCTATTCTAGATTTAGTTCTATAAAACATCAATGACTGTTTTCTAGAATTTTCTGTACTTTACAAGTCTCAGTGCTTCTTAATTTGTAATTGGGCCCCTTTTTTCCCTCTAATATGGTTGACACTTTAAAATTGTTATTTTTAATTGCAGAGTTGTATTATTTTTTCATCATGACTGCGTACATCTTAATTCTTTTGCAAATATATGATTAAGAAGAATGTAGCTTTGTACAGCATTGCTTTATTTTGTTATTTGATCAATCCACATATCAATAAACCTGTATACTTTGAGCCCGAGCAAAGAGAAATGAATATAAAGCAAGTTAGTATATAAAGATAAAACAAATTTAGGTGAGCACCCACAAAATTTGCTTGGTAGTAAAATTGTTTTAAATTTGATATTGAACATAAATAATTAAAATGTATAGCAATAATTTCTAGTTATCTCTTCTCCAAGTGATAAGGAGATTAATTACATGAAAATGAAAGATATGGTAAATCTCCCATCTCTGTGTCATCTATCCACATCCAGATGACAATTTTGATACTGAATTTTGATACAGATTTGGTATACTGATTAATAAAAATAACTGTGTATAATAGATGAAGCTGCTTCTTCTGTAGTGATAAGAATAAAATTGACCTTATAAATATAGTATTTATTCTTGAGGAACTTACTATGTTATAGGCACTGTGCTTGTAATTTGTGGTTAGTGCTTTGAGTACAATTAAAAATTGAGGGCAGCAGAAAGAATAAGCTCACAATATCAGAGGACACTCAGTTTTCCAGTATGTGCAGGTGATTTTAAAGAAAATTTCACAACTCACCAGTCCTGTGCATGTTACCCACTTAGGATTAATACTTTTCATTGTTTAGGAAATGGTTTCTAGAAATTTAATTCTGAGATTTCCCTCTGGCATTATAATAATTTCTTTAACATTTTTCCTATTTGACAGTTTCATGCATTTATATAATGAACTTTCGACACTTTACACACATATCCCCCCATACTCTATATTGTAACTTTAACAGCCCAGACTTCCTTATATTTGAAGCATCTCTCCAATGTCTCCTGTAGCCTGTCAGCACTGGTACAGGGGACTTATCCATAGCATTGAAACAATGCAACAACAAGTAAAGTTTGAAAGCAAATTAATGTTTCTGAGCCGCTTAGATGTTCTAACAGAAGGACCTACAAATCTGCCGTCAGTGTCTTCCCACTCCACGCACCTCTCTACAGACGCTGCCATCACTTCGTATTACAGACACCCGGAAGCAGGAAGAGTGGTGGCTGCGTGCTTCAGTTGTGACTGGTGTGCTGAACTATCTCACTAGACCCAAACACTTTCATAATCTCTCTCCTAACAAAGAACGTAAATGAACTTTCAAATCCAAAAGGCTTCCGGGAGTTTTTAAATCAACGTTGCAGTACTCTTCTAGGGAATCTGTAAGTAGCTCCTAACACAATGGGGACAGCATGTGATCAAAATTAATGAACAACTGAGCTCACCAACATCCTTTCCAGGCATCTTTATGCAAGTTCATGTAAGTATGCCAACAAGATTAATTGCTCACAAAACAACGGATTCATATACTTTGCTGTTTTGCTTCCTTCCATTCATGGTTCTAATAACAGAGTTAAAATTATTTTCATATGTGTAACACAGTTATCTTCTCACACAGTGAGCACTATGCTCCAATTATGACAGTTGTAGAGAATATACAGAATATTAGGAAGCAAATACATTAACACTCAGTTGTGTACACTCAGATTTGGTCTAGTTTATAGATTATGTGTTGGAGAATATTTTTTTTAAAATGTGTTGCATTTTTTCCTACTGCTTTTGTTAACAATTCAAAGACGTGTTTGATTAAATATGAGTAAATAAAATTAACCTGCTATCAGGAGGCTGAGTCGGCAAGTAGGGGACAGGAAGTGGTAAGGAGGAACCATGGGTAGCAAGGGTTTTTAAAGTAGGAGCTGAGAGAAAGGGTGGGAAGGGGGTGGGGGCATTGTAAGACGCCAGCAAAGGGAGGCTAGCTACTAACTATTCAACCTTTCTGAGCAAGCAGACTTCCAACTAAACCACTGAATCCTGAGTTCTTTAGATTTAGATAAGTTTCCCTAGTGGCCTTGAAAGAGTTGGTGCCTGCGGGAACAGAATCCCCTCAGGCTGTGGCCCTTGTAACCTAAGCCAATGCTTAATGTGTAGCCACTGCAGATAATAATAATAGTAGTAATAATAATAACAATTATGCCTCCAAAAACTTGGAATTAATGGTTAAAATTGATGTGCACTTTAGATTATGTAATAAAGAAATGCCAGTGTAATCATTGCAAAAGCACAGGCTTTCGAGTTGCTGTTACTGGACAAAGGAAGGGGAAAAAGTTAGGATGCAAAATTTGGTCCTAACACTTGTCTTAATAAACTGCAGTTCTCTCATAGTGTTGTGTTTACATTTATTAAGATTTGGATATTTTGTTGCTCTCATTTTGGAGGATGGCCACTTCATGTAAAAGTAGTTGAGGGGCCACAGTGCTGGCTCAGTGTTCACATTGTCCTTGTAGCATACATGTGTTTTGTTTCCAGTACCCATATTGGCTGTCTACAGCCCCTGGTAACTCCAGCTTTTGGGCATCCAGTACCTATTCTTGTACCCTGAAGGCACCTGCAATCACATACTTACATGCCCAAACACATACACATGGTTAATAACAATAATAATAATAATAATAATAATAATAATAATAAAAATAATAAAATACTTTAAAAATCTGGCTGAAAAGAAGAAATTATTTCAGACATGTTCATGAGATTGATGTTTTCAAAGTGCTTTCTATGTAGTTTCCTGTTTTTGTTTTTCCTTTTGTTCTTTTCATCATAAGTATAAATGTGCAACATTCACTTATGTTATGAAAAGCTAGTCAAAAATATTTTATATTTAAAAACAGAATTAAACTACTCTAAACAAAATAAAACAATCTCACTATTGAGGAAAATCAGCAAGATTAATAAGATTTCTCTTTAAACTGTAAAAGCTTTGAGGAAGACTGTGTAAATTAAAATCTGGGGTAAGCAGACTTCTTTCCTGTATGTGTTGACAAACTGTCTCCTTCAGAAGACACTGGCTTCAGTATTCAGCTGTCTGCAGGAGGCCCTGAGTGGTTACACAGCATGCTCTCCTGGCTGCAACTCATTTCCACTCACTTGGTCGTTTAAAACAGCAGACACATTCCTTCTGAGCTCTGAAGGGTAGAAATCAAAACCAAGGCATCAGCTACACTCCCTGAAAAAAATCAAAAGCCCCTTCTGACTCTTCCCACTTCTCAGGGCTCTTGATAATGATATCATGTGGTCATTAGTATCACATGTCGCTGGCAGCGTCATTTAGTTATTAACAACATCAGGGCAATACCCATCCCTGATTCTTTGTCACCCCACTTCGCTTTACAGGACACAGGTGACATATCTGCAGCCCACTCTAAATTTAGTATGATGTCATGACCAAATGTCTATCAGTTTACATCTGCAAGGACCCTGTGAGCCGAGCTGTGTCCTGCAAAATTCGTATATTGATGCCTGAGATGGTCAGATTTTTTTAATCTCTGTGACAAATAAGAGAGAAATAGATTTCTTTGGACATTAGTCTCAGAGGCTTTGGTCCATGGCTATGTGGCCCCATCTGCTCAGGCCTGTGATAAAGTCGGACGACAAGACAGATGGGCTTTGATAAATTAGAGCTGCTAAGTCCTGGTGGTTGAGAGGCAGGAAGAAAGGTAAACAGCAAATGGGTAGAGCTAGAAACAATGACCCTGAGTGAGATAATCCACACCTAGAAAGATAAACGTTGCATGTTGTGGTGATATTTTATTTTTGCACCCCAATAAAGCTTATCTGAAGATCAGAGGAAAAATCCAGCTACTGTATTAAACATAGAAGTCAGGCAATGGTAGGTAGCACATGCCTTTAACCCTAGCATTTGGGAGGCAGAGATTCATCCGGATCTCTGTGAGTTCAAGGCCACACTGGGAACAGAGCCAGGCGTGGTAGCACACACCTTTAATTCCCAGCATTAGTTAACCATAGAGGTCTGGAGGTCTGTCCAGACAGATACGAAGTGATAGAGCTGGGAAGAAAGAGGAAGTGATGTAACTGGGTGGAGAAAAGAAGTGAGATGGCAGGGACAGAAAAGATATAGGCATGAACATACAGGAAGTAGCTCTCTGGAGGCTGAGGAGCTGGTAAGGTGAGGTTGGCTGTGGCTTGTCCTATTTCTTTGATCTCTCAGTTTTCACCCCAATATCTGGCTCCGGGTTTTTTTTAATTAATAAGACCGTTTAGTAATTCGTCTTACAACATTTTTTTTTAATTCTCATTTCTGGATGTTAACTTTGAATATTCATATATCTTCCACTTAAAATATCCACAGAGGACAGGGGTTAGTTAGGGGTTATTGGGGGCAGAACATTTAAAATCTCAGAATAAAGAGTGGGTGGATATGTAATCGCATCACTAGTTGGGGAGATATAAGCATTTGATGGCTATTGGGAGATGGAAAGTGTTTTTTTGTTTTTGTTTTTGTTTTTCCCCTTCTTTCTAAAAAAGGGATGTTCGTGATTACTGGTAGGCTGACCACATACCAGAGCAAGCTCCAATCCCAAGACAAACTGAACAACACAAACTGGACCCCAAAGGGAAAGAAGAAGAAGAAGAAGAAGAAGAAGAAAAAAAAAACTCAAAGTTGGAAAGTTGAGTGGGAGGGGATGATGTGACTGAGAGGGTAGTAAAGGGAAGAGTTGAGGCAGTGAATATGTTCAAATTATATTGTCTGAAATTCTCAAGGAATTAATAACAACAACATAAAAAAGCACTGCTTTTTAATACTAAGTCAAAATCTAGGACCAGGAGCCCTGTTTTGTGTCAGGCACACACACACACACACACACACACACACACACACACACACATACACGAGACACAGAGAGAGAGATGGAGGGAGGAAGAGGGGGAGGGAGAGAGGAAGTAAAGGAGGAAAGAGTGAAAGAGAAAGCAGGAAAAGCAAAAAGTATAGGGAGAGGTCAGGGATGTGCACTTTGAAGAAATTTAGAATCCCTTCTAGCCAGGCCCCACCTCCTATTACAATGACTGTAATAGGATTGATTACATGTAGGTGGATTGATCTATTGATGTAGCATGTGCTCTCATGATAGGAACACTTCTCACAGGTTAGGCACATTATCTGGGAGCAGAGGCTTTAACCTATGAGGATTTTAAAGAGCGATTTACACTCAATCTACCAATAATGCCCTAATCTCCAGGATCTTAGAATGTGATTGTGGGTCCCAGAGTCTAAGGACATGATTAAGGTTAAACAGAGTCATATGTGAGTGCCCTACTCTGTTCAGCTGGTATGCACTAGGACTATATTTGGCCACACAAATGGTTCTGTCTCACAGAAAAAGTCACATAAGAACAGCAAGAAGACACCTTGAATGTGGATTTCCAGCTTGCAGAACTTGAGAAAACACATTTATATTCTGTAAGCCACTTTGAAGTTTTTGATATTCAGTCCTCCCAAAGGAGACAATCTTCAGGTATAGTCCTTGAGGTTGGGGCTTTCTTATGTAAACAGAGTTGATTAAGGGAACTGCAGTCCTAACTTAATATTAGAATTGGCTGATAATGTTAATATTTATCAGCAGTAATAATCATATTTATCAGCAGTCTCATCATAGTGAAGTGATAGATGGGTTTTTATAGTGGTGGGGATCGAGAAAGCACTCCAAATTAGTAGCCATGACTGGGAAGTAGACCTGGGTGTCATCAAAGAAGACAGGCCTGAGAGAAGGGAATGTCAAAGATTTCTTTCAGATCTCTATCCTTTCAAAACTCTTGTTTAGCATTCGGCTTGCTGATTGTAAATCATGGATTTTCTAAGAAAGTTATTATATGCACTAAGGTGATAAATATTTTTAATCATTGTGAAAAGGAGGTGATGTATCATTCACCCAAGAGAGTACATATATTATTAAATATGCTTACAACTTTGAAATATGAGTAACAAACTTTAGCAGAATGATCTTCTGTTTCAAGTGTTAGTAACGACTGCTGCGGCTAGAACCTTGTTGTAAAGTGGTCTCTCCCCTAACCCACATTCAGGTATCTCTCATCTCTGCTTCTGCAAGCTGTAAAACCCCACTTGCGTGGTGGGAATTTTCAGCTCTGAATGTTTTAACACCCAAGCAGAATGCTGTAGCATTTTCTGTAGTTATACTGGATATGCTTTAAAATCATCAAAAATGTCATTTCCAGGCATAGGCTAGTTAATCACTAATATTTACTGCTTGAGGAAGGTGTGATTTTATTTATAAAGCAATATGTAGTGATCATAAGACAAGGTGATGTTGTTCCATGATTTTTTTTAAAGACTTATAAAGTGGGATCTACAAATATGTCTATTAATAGAAGAGTTGGCATCTAGAAACTTTTTGGTAATTGATGGATATCTTATCATATTATTGTAACATTGTTAAATTTAGTAAATAGAAGGTCAAGTGACATTTTGAAGCCCCCCCCCCCACAATGATATAAACACTAGAGAAATAGAAAAGAAACATGGAAAGGAGGAACAGCCCAGAGTTTCAGTGTGAGAAATTCTGTGAAAACTTGGAATGAACATAGGCTAATTTATAACTCAGCTTTCAGTAATTTTTAGCTAATGTAAAGAAATCATCTCAAAACTTATTTACCTAGAACTGTTTCCCCCCCACCCCCTGAAAAAAAAACAAACCCTCTGCAGGTCACTTGTATGATAACTATGTGCATCAGAATTCACTAGCTTTGTACTGAAGTACACTTGAAGTTGGGACGATGGCTCTAAGATAACACGCTCTCGTTTCCCAGAACCCACATGGCAGCTCACTACTGTCTGCAACTCCAGACTCAGGGGATTAAGCGCCCTCTTCTGGCCTCTACAGGCATTGCATGCACGTGGTGCATACACATACATTTTAGCAAACACTGAAATAGAAGCAAAAGCAGAAGGAAAAACTTAAGGATTCACATTAGCAGGTGGTATAAAGTCCGAAGTTAACACTCAAATTTTCATTTAGCTACTAACTGTTACTTTACCTTCCATATGTCAATCAGTAGAAGAGGAATATATTAACAGTAAAGTAGAGACCACTGTTTGCTGTAAGATTGCTATAGAATATCTGAGCCCACGATTCCGGAGCATAAGCAATCTCACTATGTTACATGCATCTCCAAGCAACTACAGAATCTCCCTGTTCTTCATCAATCTTTCCTTGACAGCTCTTCACCTTATTCACCTCCTACTCAACTTGCTGCCTGTGTTTCAGCTTAGCTTCACTGTACACTGTTTCATTCGTAACCGTATAACAGGTCTCTTTTGTCTCCCTGAGTCCATTATCAACTTCCTGTACAACGGATGCCCCTGTGCTTTTATTCTTTATCACAAGAGACACTAATGAAACATTTCAAACATGGAGGCTAACTGACTGAAACAGTCATAATTTCAATATGTATGCCAAACTATTGTCATCAATAACAAACTGTAATGGTTGCAGAATTGACATAGTTTTTGTAGCCCTTTTTATTCATACTACCCATTTGGAGCTTGGGGTCAAGCCGGAATTTCTTTGTTGAATATTGTTGCACTCTTTAAAATATCAGATGGTGCACATCTTATAAGTTAATGGGTATTTAAAACAAGTGCACTTCTGCGTGATCCTCTTTACTTTGAAGGCAGTTATGGGACGTGGTGGAAGGATTTCTCTTTCTTCTTTTGAAATTTGCCTTTCGTGATTGTCATCCTAATCATCAAGCAGAGAGGCCCCTGCAGCAGATATTCCAGCTGCATTCAGACGGGAAAGGTAAAGACTCCACTTCACAGCTGAGAACACTGACGCACAGCTGGACAGGCCAGTTGCTGTTTGGACTGCCTTCTGAGGTCGCACATGTGGCTTCTTTGTGGTGGACTTGAGAAAGCATCAAACAAAGCAGGCATGGATGCTGGCCAGCTGGCCATCTGTTCCTTCACCCACTGTGATAATTTGGTCTTGTAGAGTTTTGTTAAGTGAGCATTAAGTAATGACCATGTCAAACAGGGTGCATAGTGAAAGCCTCTTAATCACAGAATGAAAACACAGGGGATGCTCACTCAAACACAGAAAAGGTCACCAAATCCGTCTAAGGCAAAACACAAAGCAAGGCAAAACAAAGCCCAAACCAAAACAGTGAAATAGAGGCAAAAAGCAGTTATTAACTCTATTTGTATGTTTATATACACTGTATTGAATCCACACCAAACAGAAGTGGGTGGACTCTGTATGAGGCAGCTAGGAGCTACGTAAATACAATCAGAATTCCTATTACTCCGTTTTGCATAAACACACTAAAGAACTGAGAGGCTAAGAATGTGTGGGTGGCTTTATCATATAGACTGAGATAAAGACATTTGTAAGTCATTGATATCAAATAATAACTTGTTCTAACAGCTCAGAATGCTTTCTACACAACTGTTCTTGTTTTGTTTTGCTGGGTTTTAGCAATAGCATCCAAAGGAGTGGATTTCCTTTTGACATTTGTACACACACTTTGTTCTTATCACCCTCTTCCACTTCCCTCGAGGTCACTGGTTCTAATACTTCGACCTTTTAATACATACAGTTCCTTGTGTTGTGGTAACCCCCAACCACAACATCATTTTCATTTTTACCTCATAACTGTAATTTTACTGTTGTTATGAATGTCTGTGTTTTTTATGGTCTCAGGCAACCCCTGACTTTCACAGGGCTCCATTGTGTTACTGGGCCCCATTGCTGAGAACCACAGGTGTGGTTCTATCTCTGAGCTCTTCTTGCTCATCCCATCTTCCTATCAAATTTCTTTTTTCCCCAATGTAATATTTTTTATTAATCACCTGGGAATGTCATATATTGCACACCAATCACACTCACTTCTCATTCCTCCAGGTACACTCAAAATAGAAAAAGAACACCAAGTCCAATTTGTGTTGGACATATACTCATTGGAGCATGGTCAAACTCCCCGTGGCCAGCCCCTTGAAGAAAACTGAGTCCTTCCCCACACCCCTGCCAGTTCATGTCACACATACTCCATTATCTTACACAATGCCTTTGAGACGTTTTCTTCCCACATTTTCCCCTTCCTAGATCCTTGATTTACCTGTTTATATAGGAGCATAAGTGCCTGAGTGTGCACACACACACACACACTCATACACACACAATTCAGTGCCCCCAAATACCATATTTTCCTACCAATACATGGGCTTTGAACTGAATAGAGTGCTTAAAAGAAGAAATACACATGGCCAAAACTATTTGGAAAGATGTGTTCAGCATCTTTAGCCATCAGAGAAATGAAAATTAAAGCTGAAATTACAACTCACTTCAGCTACATTTAAGACAGCAAATGCTCACAAGTATGTGGGGAAGGATAACTCTTATTCATTGTTGGTGGCAATCTATATTGGTGCAGCCACTATGAAAGTCAGTGTGAAGATTTCTCAAGAAACAATAAAATTAGGATATACTATGTAAGATACCATTCTTAAGAACTACCACTGAGATATGTGCTCTTTTTTTTCTTAGACATCATTTGAACGATAGTTCTTACTTACTTCAGAGAATGCAGCTTTCCATCATGCATACTTTCTTTTCCAACCATGCAAATATCAAAAGACTCAGATAGTTTCTTAGATTACCATGCAAATTAACAGATTTTATTATGCTATTTTATATGTGTCATTATCTTTTGCAATCAGCTGATCCCCTCTTTGAGTGCTCTTCCTAAGCTCACTCTCACACCCGAATAAACTCCACCCTCCTCCAGACAATGTTTATTACTTTTCATGTTTTTTCATTATCCTTTCTATATCCCTCTTCCTTTAGGATCTATAAACTGCACTCCAAGGCATGCCTCATGTCAACGCAAAACAAATTTTATGTATTTGTTTATTTGTTTTTGTTTATTGTAAACACTTGTGTCATTTTGTTTCATGTGCGCATTTTTTCCTTATTGGTTTTTGAATGTTTTTATACTCATTTTTTTGGGTTCTTTGCTCACTTTCTTGGAGGTTGGGGTAAAGAGAGGGGGGATTGATTTCCATAAAAGCAGACCATAACACTTAGCCAAGTAAAATTATATTAAATTTCTACCACATAAAATTCAGCTCTACTCCATGTATTCTGCTTAAGTATCTTCCTATCTTCAAATGTTTTTCTTCTCTTACTCTACAAAATCTAGTTCTTCCCAAGACTTTATCTTCACCAACCCTCTGCTATCATTTCTTCTTATTTTCCCCCAAAAAACTTTATCAGTTTTTGTTAATTTATTAGTTCAAACATTTGTTTGTTGGCCTAACAGTTCAGGTCAGAGTGGAGCTATTATTGTGTTCCAGACACAATGCTTACTGAATAGTTTTCTAAATATGGTCAGGGTACTGCTGCTTTCTTATCTTACGTGATGGCCAGCAACAGAGAAATACACTTTTCAAATAAGCACATCAAGAAATTGAATTGTTCATTAAAGAAAGTGTCCTGTGCCCTAAAATTTTTTTAGAAGGTTTGTGAAGGAAATGAAGCCAACATTAGAACTCAAACACTAAGTAAGAACGATGGTAAAGACAGATGCATGTCCCAGGGTAACTCTATGGAAGCAAGAGTGGGACAGAAGTGAGGGCCTGGAAGGAGGCCTGTGTAGCTTGAGTTGATGGAGCAAAGTTAAAGTGATAGACGGGACCTGGGTGGGGAAAACCCTTGCAAGCATGATTGGGGGAAAAATGCCTTAAAAGATACACTGACATGTTTAAAAATAAGATAGCTGGGCTGGATTTCAACTTTAAAGAAAATTTTCTGGGCTGTATAGAGGATATTTGAAAAGGATGCGTGAGGATACAGTAAACCATTTCAAGATCACAACACTCATTCAGGAAAAGCACAAAAGGAGGCCTGGACTCGATTGATGCAGACATTGGAGCAAAGCAGGCAGGCATGAGAGAATGTCCAAGGACGACCTCTTTCCAGATTTTGCATCTTGGTGCATGAGCACTGGTGCCACCTGCTGACAGAGCCAAGCTGAAGGAGAACCCCTGGAGGAGATGAGTAACCTCTGCAGACAGAATATGCCCCTAGAAATACATGTGTAGGTATTCCAGGTGTAGGTGGAAATTCATGGGCAGGGGTGCCCACTAAGTAAAGGAGAGAACACAAGAACAAGAGCAAACAGTCTAGAATGAAGTCTAGTATAATGCTACCATTAATGCCTGGGTATAACTAATGTAAATGCCAACTGCTACAGGCTGGAAAGAAACTATCAGGAAAATGACACCTTTGTCCAGCAGAAATTGCTTAACACAAACCAAGTTTATCACCCACCTCAACACTAAGCCCCTGGACCTGTTCGATTTCCATGTCAGTTTCCTGTTATAAGCAATCTTTGTTTTAAACACCTTCAAGCATACAGTGCATACCCACTGAATTAGTTTAAGGAAGCATGTTCCTTCAAGTGACATAATTTTAGGTCAGTTGGACATTCTGTTTGGTCCTTTTTCTTATCTGGAGAATAACTGCCATACAGGAAAAGCTACAATCTAAATCTTACCAGTATGGATTGCTTTCAAAATTTGGCTTATTTGGCCCCATAAGAGAAAACCTGGGCAATGGGCAGGTATTTGATGAAAATCAAAGATAAACAGTTCAGAACACGCTAAGGATTGATTCTTGTTTTTGGATTAATATGGAGCCTTTTTTGTGTCATATTTCATTTTGATTCTCTGTGACCTGTCCCCTACAGGTTCTAGAGGTGGGTGGCACTATCATGTCACAACCCTGAAGTTCTGTGTTTCGGGATGCATCTAAGACTCGTTCTTGTGGAATCATTCTGGTTAGAGAGAATCCAGTTTACTTTGCTATAAATGGCGATGAGAAATGTTCTGCAAAGCTTTGCTCATGGGTCTAAACTTTGCACAGGAAAAGCAAATAAATAAATTAATACATATATACAGATAAATAAATAAACAAATATAAATAAATAAATAAAGTAAGAAATAGTAACAGCCTCAAACACTGTGTACCTCCTGTGTGCCTGGGACTATAGTAGATACATAATTGGGAAGTCTGGGAATCCACTTAATGTATGTAACAACTTATTATCATGCAAACTCAGTTGAAAATGTTGAGTTATTAAGCTTAATTCACATTCTAGGCCACACAAAGTATTAAATATATAAAGACAGATACATTACTATAAAATCTTCATTTCTACATTTCCAGTATTATGCACTTAAATTTGTAAATTCTATGTTACATTAATCACATGAATATAGATAGGCAAATTTTACACAGCACCACAGTAATTACTGTATCCCTTCTAAAAGAAACCATTCTTGCTGATACTTTCCTGCTGAATGTTTCTAAGATTGACTGTAGTTCATAAATGGCACAGCTCCACTCATGAAAATTATGAGACATTGAAACCCACCTCAACCTAATCCAAATGATAAAAAGATGCATATCCCACTTTAATATCACTTTCTTTGGACTCTGAAACTACATTTAATATTGTATTAAATATTCTTATAAAAACATTAGAAGAAGTGGCAATAATCCAGTTTTTGCTGTGCTGCAATTTAATATTTAAAGTGTTTTCATGTTCCAGTAAAATTTGTTCATTGAAATTACTGGGATATCTCCATCTGGCTGGACAGAAAACTGAGTACACTCCCCCGTTCAAAATGCTGTAGATTAATTCTGTCTATTATCTTTTCTTACTCCAATACATTTCATTTTTATAAAATGGTATTAGAATGCATGGAAATAACACACAAAATGGCAAATTGCAGCTTTTATGGTACTAAAAGACGCATGCATCTTCCAAAGGAGGGAGGCAACCAACAGTTCTACCCAGCTATGACTCCTATGAATCACATCAATGACTTGCATGGAATAATAATCCTAAGGGCGCTGTAGTAACCAACAGTTCTCTAATTTGATTTAAGACCCATTCAACCACAGGTATAGCATGCCTGGTACTGGAAACCTGGCTAACTAATCTGTGCTAGAGAAATTGTAGTTACTGAAGGAGAATGGATAACTACTAATTTATTAAACTAATACAGTCCCTAAAACCCATCCATATATACTTATTCTTATATTGACAAGTCAATGTAGTTTTCACCCCTCATCAAGGAAACTTCTCTTTGCAATAGGCAGGGAGCACTGCAGAAAAGCACAACGAATCAATATTCAGAGTTTTACAACTCAGTTCCTATGGAAACATTTACAAAAATAACCTACACCCAAAGCTCAGGAACCATTGTAGAGGAGTGGGCAGAAAAATGCAAGAGCCAGAAGATGAAGGACTTTGACGTGAGATTGTTTCTCCTACTCACATCAGAAGCTATACCTATAAAGTCTCACTAATATGGCTAATATGGCCGTGCAAAGTGAGGACACCATCGAACATGCCAAACTAGCCTGGAGAAAGTCCACGAGGCTTCAACACTACATGCACACCAAAACTACATGTTACTGAGAAAAGCTGTCAGCAGGAGAGGTCGTCCTCCCCAGGTAAGATAACATCATCTGATTGCCCAGTCCCAAATGATCGGCTTTGAAAACACACACAAGTCGCATTATATGGGCTCAACAGGTTACACTCAGAGGTGTGTGTGTGTGTGTGTGTGTGTGTGTGTGTGTGTGTGTGTGTGTGTATGAATGCAATCATAATTGATAAAAAAAAAAGGAGCCATGAATAAAGGAGAGCAGAATGGGTTATATGGAAGGTTTTGGAGGAAAGAACAGAAAGGGAAATGTAATTAAAACACAATCTCAAAAATAAACAGAAAAATTAGAGAATGTCTTAAGTAATTAAGTAGATGTTGTATGGCCAATCAACACTTTAAATATAGTAGATCTGTAATATTTTTCTTTCAGATCAATTTAAAAGGGGCAAAAGCATCCCCAAGTAATGTAATTTGCTGCAAGGGGCAGAATGTGAATCTTTCACTTGGTTAATATAGAATAGTTTATAGCAAGATGTTTCCTGTAAAAACAAAAGCTTTTAAAATATTTTATGAATCTAATTGAGGTAGGTCGCAGACAATGAAATAAATAAATTTGTTATTGTCTCTTTAGTGCTGAAAGAATTTATAGACATTGTAATTTCCAAAGAATCAGCTAAACATTTTTTCTTACAGTGTTGTACATAATAGTATGGTGGTTTCTATGGATATGCTGATTTCCAAACATAGATTGGTAGGCAGCAAAAGTGTCTGGAACTAAGGCTTTCAGAGATTGATGTATTACTCAAGATTAAATACCTGTCTGATATTGAAATGAGTAACTTCTACATCCTATCACACTTGCTTTAATAATTTTCAAGAAGAAATAATTTTAAACATGCTGTATGCTAGAAAAATTAAAGGATTTAAAATCACTTAGTATATGTGCCAAAGGAAGCAAATAATCCCCAAGGTGAAACTCTTCACTTTCCTCAGGATCTACTCAGCCCACCACATTTAAATGAAAACTGCAACCTTTGGTCTGATTAACTGTATCTCATGGACCTTCCAATTTTTATACTACATCATTCTTATCTATCTCTGGTTATGTTGGCCTCTGTGAAAATGGTGCTGGGTCTATGCTCAAAATACTGTCTGTCCACAAAGTCAGAAAATACAGACGAATAGCTACAGTGATTAATTTAGTAATATACTGTAATAAATTAAAGACTGTTTTTATACATATTCCTTGTTTCCATGTTGAAAATGACAGCAAGACTTCTATCTCAGGAGCCTTGACCTGGCTACTCTACCTGAGAAGGCCTCTCTCCATCATTTCCATTTCTATTAAACTTTTCCCTCAGTTTCTCCTGAGCAATGGCTACCATGAAACATCCTAGTAAGTCTAAAATACTACACAGGCCACAATTGCTTTCTCACTTACTGCGATCTTTCTTTCTCAATAGTATTTATCATCATCTAAAACATTAAATGTATTTATCGTGATTTTTCAGTTGCTTCCTGCCTCCCTCCCCTAAACAGAATGTTCGTGAGGACACAGAACTTTGTCTAACTTCATGATACAACTCAATGCTGTCGGGAATATTGGCAATGTGTTTTCCCTGCAGTAAATAGAACCTTACATTTAATAATAACAACAGCTGCATTTGCCCTGCATTATGCCAATATATCTCTTAGATGTGTGCTGCATGTCATTGTGGCACATGCAGAAAATGCTTTCATAGGACTGAATTTCAGTATTATCTTACCAAGCTATACCAAAGATGTAGGAGAACTCTCCTGGTTTACTTTTTTAAGAATGTATGCTCTCTAGGATCTAAGCAGTATATACGAGCTTTCAAACAAAAATTGTTTATAATAAGTCCAGCTTATTTTTATGAACAATTTGTTCTTAAAACATTACTAAGACAAAAGATTGTATTGTGAACATACTATGTGTCAGAATCTAGGTATATTGAGAAATACTGATATATAGTCGGTAACCTCAATAATTCTATAGGCCACTTCCCTGAAGAATACCAGTTGTGGTAGTGGAGTAGAAGGTGCTATGAAAGCTTCCAAAAAGAAAATGAATCAATAGTCCCATCCATTGTACTGCCTGTGAGCCACAACATTGACTAGCACCACAATATATCTTCAACGATGTGATAACGACACTTACGTCATGGAGGAAACCAACAGCCATTTTATTGGGCTTAAAGCCCATTCAATAGAAGGGAATTCATGTCTGGCCCTGTAAATCTACTCAACTACACATGGCTAATGAGGCCAAAGACTCTATAGTAGGAACTACTACTTCCACTTTCTCAGAAGAGTATCATACTATCTTTGAAATACTGATCCTTACACATATAGATAAGTGTAGCTCACACCCCACATCAAAACGTCTTCTTTTTGTAGCAGACAGAGACTATACAGAAATCTACAAGTGGCCAAAATGTAAATAAAAACTGACTGTGGGGTGCTCAACCCTATTTGATACAACTACAATACAGTCTTACAACTAAGGCTCAGAAAACATCATGTAAGAAGTATTGTGCTGTGGATGATTGATTGATAAATAAAGCTGATTGGCCAGTAGCCAGGCAGGAAGTATAGGTGAGACAAGGAGAGGAGAATTCTGGGAAGTAGGAGGCTGAGGCAGAGAGACGCTGCCTGCCGCCATGATGAGAAGCAATATGTTAAGATACCGGTAAGCCACGACCTACATGGCAACTTATAGACTAATAGAAATGGGTTAATTTAAGATATAAGAATAGTTAGCAAGAAGCCTGCCACGGCCATACAGTTTATAAGTAATATAAGTCTCTGTGTGTTTACTCGGTTGGGTCTGAGCAGCTGTGGGACTGGCAGGTGAGAGAGATTTGTCCTGACCATGGGCCAGACAGGACCAGGAAAACTCTAGTTACAGTATTGGAATGGTTTTAAGAGCAAAAGAGCCAGGTGTATGCTGAGAGACTGCTACACACACACACACACACACACACACACACACACACACACACACACA
>CABHPQ010173854.1:0-35697 GCA_902168405.1 Peromyscus aztecus | reverse complement strand
TTTTTTTTTTTTTTTTAATGATGGAACAAGATGTAAAATTTTAGGTTGATTTGGTATAAGCCTGGAATAAAATCAGAAGTGTGGGATTAAATGAGGGCCTAACAAACAAAGTCCAGCATAGTAAAGGAAAATTATGTTCTCCCAAGCCTAGATATGTACCCTTCTTGTCGGCCCTTGATCAACAGTCTTTGAATGTTAACACTGCACAGATAGGGGATTGCACATGGCCTGACTGCTGTCCAAGAACAGAGAAGACATCCCTTTAAATGAAGCATGGGCCACTAGCCTGGTTAGCTGCCGGGCTGGACATACCCTATAAAGGTATAGTATTCTGTGTTAGAGATCATGTTCACGGTGACATGTGTCGTTTATCTAGGGATTGCTTTATCACACACCACTAAAGAAGTGACATGAGCTGCCGCTATTTTAACATCATTTATTTTGAGAAGCCCTGTATGGCAATGACATACATTTTGCCTCCCAGCTCATGTCCTATTTAAATATTGTAGAAACTAACTTGGAAAGTTTGAGTTGAAATCTGTATTGAAATGCTTATCAAGGGGCTGGCGAGATGACTCAGATGTTCAGAAAACCCGGGTTCAGTTCCCAGCACCCACGTAGCAGCTCACAACTGTTAACTCCATTTCCAGTGGCTCTGGTGCACAATGCCCTGTTCTGATCTCCACGGGTGCCATGCACACTCGTGATGCACAGACAAACACTCATAAAATAGAAAAAGAAGTGTTTATCCAATTGGCATGTTAGACTTAATGTCAGGCTCCTCCCTGAATGGTTTATAATCAAAGATTCTGATGCACTGAGTCATTGAGTGAACCTAGGATAGGCAAAGAAAAGTTAGTCATTAGAATATCCATGTAGTTTTATCTAGTACTTTTTATTAATTTCAAGAATTATTGATTATTTGCAATATTGTTATTATATGCTCTATGATACCTTTTTAAAAGAGTGTATTTTAAAGTTGGAGTGAAAAATTAAAATTTCTTACTGATACTACATACTATTCAGTTTTAGCTCAAATACCATTTTATGTGAGAATTTGTGCTGTGTTAAGAATTTTGGGTTTTTAATCTGGTTGATTTTTAACTCTTCTTTTTTTAAGGGATCTTACCTTGAAAACAGCATGATTGGCTCCCATATCATCTTTGAATATGAGTGATATTCCTAGTTTCAGCAAATCCTCATAGAGACCAACAGACCAGGGTTATTCTTTCAGGAAGTCTCTCAACGCTGGAAGTAGTGTATTGGATGTCTGCACATGGACTGGATTGCCCTTTGACTGATAAAAATATTTGAAAGATGGTAAACAACTGAAGAAAGGCGGGTTTGAGGAAGCAACTCCAACCCACTTATGGCTTTGAGCAGCTTGAAAGAAGATAATTATAGAAATGAGTGAGAAGATTGCAGTCATTTCTACATTTGTTTCTAGACATTGATATCTTTATTAACCCATGCACTTGGTGCATGACATTTGAGTTAACTTCCATGACTGTAGTAGCTGGTGATCTGCTTCTGATCAGTTTTATCTGTGGGTACAGAAATCACATGACTAAGAGGTGAAGCAGGAACCATTCATTGGGATATTTATGCCCCCACCCCGCAGAAATTGACTTTCATTGAATAATCACTAAAGAGTGTGGTATGCACTAAAGAGGGTGAATCGTTTCCTAATAATGATGCACTCTTTCATTGGAAGTCCTGATTTTATCTACTCAAGGCATTCTTTTGAACAAGTTTTTAGCACTGAAGATCTGATAATCATATTTGGGGTTTTGAAAATAAGAATTGAGCCATTTGTGGTGGTGCACAGCTTTAATTCCAGCACTTGGGAGGCAGAGGCAGTTGGATCTCCAAGTTCGAGGCCAGCCTGGTCTACAGAGTGAGTTCCAGGACAGCAAAGGCTCACAGAGAATCCCCCTGTCTAGAAAAAAAAAAAAAAAAGAATTGCATCTTTGTGAATAGAACTTTAATGTAGTTGGTATTCTACCTTATATTTTCCAGAATCAACAACTTCTAAAGCTGGGTATGGTAACACATGGCAATAATCTTAGCACTTGGGACTCAGAGGCAGGGGAATCAGGAATTTAAAGTCGACTTTAGCTTTATAGTTAGCTGGATGTTGTTGATTGTTTTCTTATTCTTTGGGGGGCCCACCACCCAGCTCCCAAATAAATCACACATGGAGGTTTATTATTACTTATGAATGCCCAGCCTTAACTTGGCTTAGTTTCTTGTTAGCTTTTCCTAACTTTAAATTATCCCATCTTTTGTATTTGAGCTTTTCCCGTTCTCTTACTTCTGTAAATCTTACTCTTACTCTGTGGCTTGCTGTGTAGCTGAGTGACTGGGTGGCTAGGTGGCTGGCCCCTGGAGTCCTCCACCTTCTCTCACCCCTTCTTTCCTCCTAGATTTCTTCCTGTATGTCTTCTCTCTCCTGCCTTGCTATTGACTGTTCAGCTCTTCATTAGACCATCAGGTGTTTTAGACAGGCACAGTAACACAGCTTCACAGAGTTAAACAAATGCAACATAAACAAAAGTAACACACCTTAATATTCTACAACATTTCCTCCTTTGTCTAAATGAAAACGAACGGTTTTAACTTTAACATAGTCTAACTGCATACAACAAAAACAGTTACCAAGTAAGAATTAATTTACAATATTCAGTCCATTTGTAGTTAGCATATTCAAAGAAAATAATGCATTATCTATCCTGTCTTGGGGAATCAAAAGTTTTACACCTAACTTATTTTCTATCATAATTAAGAGAAACACTAATTATAACTATCTAGTCTTCAACTCCATCAAAGACCCAGAAGGATGTAATATTATCTAACAACAAAGACATTTGGTTGCCTAGACAGTCACCCAAAGTTCCTCTGCATCGTTGGGGCATCTATCTTCACCCTACCGGCATAGAGTATCTAGCAAACTTTTCTATGAAGCAGGGATTTTGGACTGTCATGCCTTGTTTTGGCAAAGTTTGTTAGTCACTTTCATCTGTGTCCTGCACACTGTCTGGTAGACTCTTCTGGGAAGCCAGAATTTTGAAGGATCATCCTGCCTTGTTTTGGCAAAGTTCAACAGTTTTTCCTGTGTGTCCTGCATGTCCAGTCTGCACAGCACATTGTCAGCAGTCAAAGGCAAGAACAATTTCTTTGCTCAGTGGCTAACTTTGCCACAATGAAAGCGAACTCCATAAGGAGTTTCTTCAATGCTCATTATCTTCTCTGAAGTAAATTGGTGCTGCCAGGAGCAGATATACCTCATTGTCATGAAAAGCCCTAAGTTAACAAAACATTTTAAATGGCATATTCTGTATGTCTTTGAAAGATCTGAAGACCATCTATCTATCTAAAATATATCTCTATATGATCTGGAAAGCATACCTAACATATCTACAAATTTGATTGTTATAAGTGACTAACTACTAACCTATGTTTCCTGATTATCCTATATAGTTTATAATGATAGCTTTCAAAAACTAGAATTTTACCTTACATTTTTACATGAACTGCACAGGCACAATACCTCAAACAAAAATAGAAACTTACATACAATGTGTTGTAACAAAAATAACCTTAAATTTTTATCAGTATATAAAAATCCTTTAGACAAGAGTCGAAACATATATACAGTGTAACAAAAATAACTTTAAATTTGTATCAATATTCTGTATTCCCCTAAATGATAACAAACATCCATAACCCACCAAATAACCAAAAGCCTCCCAAACCCCTCTTGGGAATGTGGATGTGTGTTCTCCATACTGTTTCCTGTTGTCTGTAGGTGAAGTATCTTTAGGGTCCCAGAGAGAAAATTTTAAGATAATAACCAAGTCCTGGGAAGACCAGCAGTAACCTTTGCTGATAGATATCACCTGTCAAGTTTCAGGAGCTCTCTCCCGATCAAACTTGCTCCATATTAACCCTGAAGGAATACACAGCCTCTCATCTCCCGTGGGAACAAAACTCCAAAGCATTTTTGATTTCCATGTGACAAATATATTTTTTTGAGTTTTTAAAAGTTAAGGCATTCCTAAAGTATATAGGCTGATTCATTTGAACAGTATCTCTTTCAATTCCAGGTTTCTTAGCAGCTGTCCTTTGCTTTTCAACAATCAAAAAATTCAAAACCAACACAAAATATAGGATCCAGACTACCTGTGTGTTTCCCATCATATGTGGCTTTTTTCTTTTATTCTGTCTTTAAAGACTTTATTTTATAAACTGTTGATTTTTTTTTCTGTGACTATACCCTTCTCCTTTCCTTAAGCCTATGCACGTTGTTAAACACACTGTAACCTGTTTAGAGGTTTTCCCATCTGGATCTCTTACTGCGTATCTCTAGGCTTTTTTGACTGCACGAGCAAACTGTAGACTGCTAAGGTACACCTGGATTCTCCGTGTGGCTCTCTTGGCTGGCTCTGCCCGCTTCTTGGGTCATGAAAGCCAAGCCTAAAACCCACGTCCCCATCAGACGTAGTGACCAAAAACTGCATTAAACCTTCCTAGCTATGGAAGCCAGTACCTGAGCTGCCACAGTCGTGGTTTGTTTTGTTTTTTTGGTTTTTTTTCTTAGCTTGACATTTTTATTTAGCCACTGTTCTGCCGGCTGAACAGCAGCACCTCTTAAAGGAGCCGTGTTCTTTCTTTTTTCTTTTTTCCTTTACAAGCTTTCTCAGGCCCTGTGGAAATTTGAGAGCCCCAAGTTGGTACAACATAATGTTTTTGGTTGTTTTCTTACTCTTTTGCTCTTAGCTCTTTTGGGGGTCCCCGCCATCCAGCTCCCAAATAAATCACACACAGAGGCTTATTATTACTTGTGAATGCCTGGCCTTAGCTTGGCTTAGTTTCTTGCCAGCTTTTCCTAACTTTAAATTATCCCATCTACTACCCTTTCCAATGGGCTTTTCCGGTTCTCTTACTTCTGTAAATTTTACTCCGTGGCTTGCTGTGTAGCTGGGTGGCTGGCCCCTGGAGTCCTCCTCCTTCCCTCCCAGATTCTCCCTCTGTATTTTCTCTCTCCTGACAGCCCCACCTCTCTCCCTCTCTCCTGCGTCGCTATTGGCCATTCAGCGCTTTATTAGACCATCAGGTGTTTTAGACAGGCAGAGTAACACAGCTTCACAGAGTTAAACAAATGCAACATAAACAAGAGTAACACACCTTAATATTTACAACAGCTGGAGGCCAGTCTCGGCTAAATAAGATCCCGCCTCATCAAATTAGGAAGGGAAAAAAGAATAATTCCCATTCTTTTCGGTATTACTCTTTTTTTCTTGTCCAGTATTTAGTTGCTCTCATTTGTTGGTGATTTCTTTGCTCTCCCTCCAGTATCCTGAGCATCCCAGAAGATATGGTTAGTAGAACTTCCTAATCTTTAATAAACCTCACGTTAAATTTCAAACTAGTTTTTAGTCTATTGATAGGACATTACCTTCTTACCTTTCCCATTTAGTGTATTGAGGGAGGCAGTGCAAAAGAAAAAGAAAACCCATTTGTGTAGTTAACAAATGAAAGTCAAAGCCAGGCAGTGGTGGTGCACACCTTTATCCCAGCACTTGGGAGGCAGAGGCAGGCGGAGCTTTATGAGTTCAAGGCCACCTGGTCTACAGAGTTGAGTTCTAGGACAGCCAGGGCTATACAGAGAAACCTTGTGACAAACAAACAAAAATGAAAGTCCTTAAGTTCTTATGCCTGTACACATTCAAAGAGAAATTGCTTTGTTGGTCAGACTTAAGATACATGATGTAAACTGTATTTTCAGCTCTTCCTATTTTGACCTTACCCTAATTGAGGATGAGTTGACTTCCTCAATACATTTCTGTAATTTAAGGAACATTTTTGTTCTTATGATTCATGTTTTACTCAATGGGGACCAATACAAGAAAAAGAATAGGTTTTTTAATGTAGTGAAGCAAAATTCCATAAAGCATTAGGTCAGTTTTAATATTTTCCCTTCTAGGAGCCTGCTCTATTTTCCTCTCTTTCTCCCTCTGCCTAATCTACGTCAATCACTTGTTCTCAGTTGTACATTTTTTTTCACCATCTGTCAGAAATTAATTTCTTTGTGTTTTGCCTCTCCCATGGGTTAACCTGTTTAAATCCTTATGTTCTTTTTTTAAAGAATTTGTTTTTAATTTTTATATTTATATTTAATTATATGTGTGTATGTTCATGTGAGTACAGTGCCCTTGGAGGCCAGCAGAGGGCATCAGATCCCTTGGAGCTGGAGTCCCAGGTAATTGTGGGATGCTAGGAACCAAACAGGTTCTCTGCCAGAGCAGTATATGCACTTAACTGTTGTACCGTCTCTCCAGCCCTTTGTTCTGTTCTCTCTCTTCACATGGCTGTGCCTTCTTCCTAGGCTGCACCTCCGGCTAGCTTCATCTCTTGTGCGTACTTGTCAGTGAACCATTGTCCAGTGTCTGGTATTTTGGTGTTTGGTCTGTTTTTTAGGTATATTAGGTATTTAGCTGTTTCCTTGGCAGTGTTCAGTCCTGGTGCATTTGCTCCACGGGTTCCTGTTTCCTTTGTTCTTAGGAGACAGGCATTATTAGATGGATTTGTTATCAGTCCTTGCACAGCACAGCTTCTTGATGTGTTTTCTGAGTATCTAAGAGAAATTAGTTGTTAACAACTTGTCCTTGGACCATTGGGGTTCTTGTGTTTTCTGATTCTAGGAATTAAGATTGGCACTCTAGACAACTAATGCTACTTCAGAATTGGTCTTATGGCACTGTCATTCTAACTATTCAAGAGTTATTGACATTTATTACTCCTTTGTCTTCAAGCTTTTGTCATAAGCACACCATGTCAGAATCATAGACAAACACGCTTTTATCTTTCCACAATGACAGAATTCATTGGATAAATAAATTTCCAAGTACTGCCACTTCATTGGCAATTAGCCCACTTCCTTGGTAATCTGGCTAAAATGAACATAGGTTCTTCTTTTTAAAGATTGATTAGTTTATAGATCAATAAAAATGAATTCATGGGCACCATGTGTGTAGGTGTCTTTAGAAACAGGAGGGCATCTGATCACTTATATTCTTATAGAGATATGGTGACCAGTCAAAACGCCTGGAATTCCTAATACAGGCTGTTGTAAGCCTCTCAGTGTGGGTGCTGGGAACCAAACCCAGGTCCTCTGCAAGAGCAATACATGTTCCCAACCTCTGACCATCTCTACCACCTCCCATCTCCTAACGTGGGTTCTTTAATCCAGTTTTTACTGCCGGGCGGTGGTAGCACACGCCTTTAATCCCAGCACTCGGGAGGCAGAGGCAGGTGGATCTCTGTGAGTTCGAGGCCAGCCTGGGCTACAGAGAGAGTTCCAGGAAAGGCGCAAAGCTACACAGAGAAACCCTGTCTCGAAAAACGAGAGAGAGAGAGAGAGAGAGAGAGAGAGAGAGAGAGAGAGAGAGAGAGAGAGAGAGAGAGAAAGCTGCTGCAGAGTTCCTAGTGGTTTCGAAAACAAGCCCATAAATGTGCATGTGGGTGTGCATTGATGAGATAGTGGACCCAAACCCGCTGCAGGGAGGAAGCTGCTGCTGCAGGGTAAGGCCTCTGGCTCACAGGATTGGGAGAAGCTGCCGAGTTGAGTCCGGGAAAGGAATAGTCAGACAGATGGGTGGGAGTCAGCAGTTGAGCCGTTGTTTGAACAGGAGGGACTGAGCTAAGTGCAGGGCCCAGGACAGTCAGTGCATGCACCAGGTGTCAGGTGATGAGCGGAGGCCATGGCCATCGTCTTTGTGAGTGCTGGCCTCTCCTGCCGTCCAGATGAAAGAGCTAGCCCATTTCCTCAGTCTGGTAGACAGTAAGTTCTTGGACCTGCTCTCCCTGGTAGGATTTTAATACACCCGTTTGCCTCAACTCACTCAAATTTATAGGGGGGCACTATTTTCAGGAATACTTCATTTCATCAGTCTGGGCAACTTGAGTGGTACCGTACCCATTGTGATGTTTATGGAGCCAACCAGGTATTGCCAAGGAAACTATACTTTTCCTTTGGGGACTCTTAGTCTCAATAATAATAATAATAAAATAGAAACAAGGTATTTTGAGAACAGTTTTATTGAAGTTGAAAAGCATGACACAAGATAGGTGAAAATCGTGGTAGCCACAGGGAGGAGAGATGAAGAAAAACTCTTTCCTGTTAAGTTCATCGTGGAATAGAAATTGAGGCAGCTCGTTAAGAAAGGAGAAAACATTCTCAAGAATGGAAGAAGAATAAAGCTTATTTCTTTTAAAATGGAAGTGGACTAGTGAGCTGAGGGAAGGTCCCAGTTTCATGGCGTTTTATAGCCTGCTCCCACACCCCAGCTCTTGTCTTTGCTCCGGTCTGTTCTAAGTCCTGTTTCACGGGTTGTGTTTTGTGCATTCTGTTCATCAGATGATCCCTGGAGAGGGGAGGGCTTCTTTCATGTTGTCCTTGATGTATCTTTTTCCAGTTGTTACTCTCTTGTCACTGTAAAAGAGTGTCTCATGGCAAGGGCCAGTCTAAAAATTCGCTGGTTCACACTTTGTGGAGTCAGTTCGAGCACAGCATAACCTCAACAGTTTTACAGCAAAAACATGATTGAAGGGGGGGGGGGGGGGAGGACAGGAAGAGAGGGTAAATAAATACTATGAGAAAAGAACTTGCATTAGTAATCGATTTCTAGAAATGGGAAGAGTGAACACAACAGCTTTAACATTTATTAGCTAAAAGGTCCCCTACACAAAAGTATCCGTAACTCTAGTAACTAGCTTTACTGGTGCATTGTGGGTATTTTTGCATTTCCTTTTAAGTCTGAAAGCTATGTTTTAAAAAACTGACAACAGACCTTTTATTTTGAAAGACTTCATTGTAGTTAACCTATGTTATTTTGTAATTACATTGTTAACATTCTGCAGATGCTTTGAACAACTGACTCATTGGTTTCTTACACAAGAAAATTTATAAATTGTGTGGTCTGTATCTCCAGACTCCGGTTGTATTGTAACAAAACCAGGGCTTATAACAAGACTTTATCTTAAATGCCAGACATGGTAGCACACCTGTTTAATCCCAGCACTCAGGAAGCAGAGGCAGGCAGATGTCTGTGACTTCCAGGCCAGCCTGATCTACATCTAGTGAATTCTAAGCCAGCCAGGAACAAGATGAGACCCTGCCTCACCAAAAAAAGAAAGAAAGAAAGAAAGACTTTGTCTTATGTTATTTGTAGATTTATCTCTTTTGTTTCTCCTTTCTTTTGTGTATATGCTTTGCTGTTATTAATTGTAGAAGATAATGGGTTTCATTGTAAATTTTTATACATGCATAGAGTGTACAGGAAAAGCTCACGTATCACATACGGTGGTTTTTTGTTTTTTTTGTTTTTGTTTGGTTTTTTTTTTGTTTTTGTTTTTTCGAGACAGGGTTTCTCTGTGTAGCTTTGCGCCTTTCCTGGAACTCACTTGGTAGTCCAGGCTGGCCTTGAACTCACAGAGATCCGCCTGCCTCTGCCTCCCGAGTGCTGGGATTAAAGGCATGCGCCACCACCGCCCGGCGACATAGGTGCTTTTGAAATAGGAAGAACACCCCTACAAAGCTGGATTCACCTCACTGAATATCCTGCTTGAGCCCTCTCTGACCATACCGGTGGTTGTTGGGTGTCTTGGAGCTGAAGGAGCTTTAATAGCTACTAGTAAAAGGTGGTCTCAAAGCTATAATTGGAATGGTAAAAAGGAATTTTTTACCATTTATTTATATAAACTATATTATAATTGAGTGGGGTATATTAGAAAGTAAAGGATTGCAGTACATTGTGGCGGATGCTGAAATGCAAGCATGAGGCAGAGAGAGCATGGGCCGTTGAAACCTCAGAGTCTACCCCCAGCAACACAGTTCCTCCAACAAGGCCACACCTCCTAATCCCTCCCAAACAGTTCCACCAACTGAGGATCAAGCATTCAAATATGTGAGACCTTGGGGGCCATTCTCATTCAAATTACCATATAGCTCATAAAGAGACTGAACCTTACAAGGTTAGACCTATTTGATACATATATGTTCAGTGTGTATGTAAATTCTAACTATGGTAATTTGTATTGTATCTACCCTGTCTTGAACTGGGCAAGTTTAAGACATTTAACCTTGGTTTCTTTATCTGTGAAATGGTAATAATATCTAGTAGTGTTTATATAGATTAAAATTTATTATTATATGAGATGCCTATATGCCTTTGTTGTTTTTTTTTGTTTTTAAGACAGGTTAGCCCTGAACTCACAAGAGGTCTCATCTCCCACAACCCAGTATATCTTCTTACTCAGTTAGGGAAGTTTATGTAGATTACAATCTCAGGCTACAGTCAGTCCCTTATTGTGGGACTGACATTTTCCATTTTGAAAGACAACTTTGATAAGTATAGTATTCTTGGTTCGTGGTTATTTACTTTCAGGGTTTAAAGTATTTCATTCCATGCTTTTGTGACTTTTCTGGTTGCTGATGAAGGTCTGTGGTTATTCTGAATATTTCTGGCTTTGCATGCGAGTTGACATTTTCTCATGCCCCTTCTAGGATTGGTCTTTCCTTTGTATTTTTAACCTCTTGACTGTGATGTGTGGTGAAGGTTCTTCTCTGGTCATGACTATTTTGGAGTTCTGTTTGCCTCTGCTGTCTGGATGTCTGCTTCAGCCTCTGGGTTAGGACGTTTGCAGCTGTAGTTTTTTTTTTTTTTTTTTTTTGGTTTTTCGAGACAGGGTTTCTCTGTGTAGCTTTGCACCTTTCCTGGAGCTCACTTGGTAGCCCAGGCTGGCCTCGAACTCACAGAGATCCACCTGCCTCTGCCTCCCGAGTGCTGGGATTAAAGGCGTGCGCCACCAACGCCCGGCGCAGCTGTAGTTTTGTAAGATAATTCTGTTCCATTGATTTCCCCTCTGCTCCTTCTGTACCTTTAATTCCCTGGTGTGGCTTTTTGAATATACGCCAGACTTCTTGGAAATACCATTCCTGCTGCTGCTTTTTCCTCTTCTATGCCTGTTTGTGTTCTTGTCTCCACTTTGTCCTCCGTATCTGAAGAGTGTCCCTCTGCATGTTTTTATCTGTTGATGATGCTTTCTGATGTGGGTTCTATTTGATTGACCATTTCTTTTCTTTCAAGTATTTTGTTTGGTTCTGTTTCAGTGTTTCAATCTCCTGGCTGAACTTTCCCTCCATATTTTGAACTTTTGCCTGTCTTGTCAAGATCTTATATAGTTATCTTTAATTTATGTATCTGTTTGTTTGAATCTTCTGTATGATCATTAATTTCTTTATTTAAATTTTTTAGATTTATGAATAGAAATGTTTTGCCTACGTGTGTATATGTGTGCACAGTGTGCATCCCTGATGCCATGGAGGTTAGAAGAGAGTATTGGATTCCCTACAATTGGAGCTATAGATGGTTATGAGCTGCTGTGTGGAAACTGGGAACTGAATTCCAATTTTCTATAGGAGCAGACTTATCTTTCGAACCTGGATTCTCTTGAAGAATAGTCGGTGTTCTTAACCACTGAGCTATCTCTCCAACCCTGATCATTAATTCTTTTTAAAAATGAGGCCCTCAATTCTTTCTCAGACATTTCAGCTCTGTGATTTTGGATTCTGTTGTAGGAGTTGATCAGTTGCATATGGGTCATAGTGGATGGTTATGTCATTCTTTAGCTGCCTTGTCATGTCTTGCACATCTGTTGAAATGGACTTGTCTTTTAGTTTTGAATTCCCCTTCTGATTCTACCTGGATGTCTTGTTTTCTCAACCTTTTTAGAGGGGTGTCTGTGTGAAGTGCAGCTTTGGGGACTTGTGAAAATTGGTGTTGGTTGTAAAGGAGAATCATTAATGTGATCTGTATTAGGATTCTCAGAGGGACAGAACTTGAAGAGTGAATATATACAGATACACACAAGATTTATTAGAGTGGCTTACAGGCTGTGGACCAGCTAGTCCAACAGTGGCTGTCTAACAATGGAAGGTCCAAGAATTCAGTAATTGTTTAGTCCCTGAGACTCAGTATCTCAGCTGTTCTTCAGTGTGTGCCAGAATCCCGAAGGAGTGAAAGAATGGACTGGCCAGTGAGGCCAAGGACAAGTGGGAAAGAGTAAGAGCTTTCTTCATCCATGTCTGTTCTAGGCTGCCACCAAAAGGTGTGACCCACCTCAAAAAACATGGATTAAAGGTGGCTCTTCCACTTCAAATGATTTACTTAAGAAAAAAACCTACCAGGTGGTGGTGGCATGTGCCTTTAATCCCAGCACTTGAGAGACAGAGGCACACAGAACTCTGAGTTTGAGGCCAGCATGGTCTACAGAGGGAGTTCTAGGACAGCCAGGGCTATACAGAGAAACCCTATGTCAAACTCCCTCTCAGCCCCACCCTCCAAAAAAAAGAAAAAAGAAAAAAAATCCCTCATAGGTATACTTACTTGCTTGTGGTTTTTTAGTTAATTCCAGATATAGCCAAGTTGGCAACCAAGAATAGTCATCACAAGGACCCCCTTGTCGCCTTGACATACAATCATATCTGCTTATGCCATGCTTAATTTCCAAGTGAAAACAATATCCAGGTTATAATTACACCTAACTTATAACTATCCCATGTACAATTACATACACATTATATATTTTACCAAGTCATAATTATACTTAACACGATAGAACCCTCATACAACCACAGATGCATTATAAATTTTAGGTGACACTGTCCCTCAAGGGACATTCTTTTAGTATCTCATACTTAAATATGATAACCACTGATATCATCTTAACTGATACCACATTGCATAATAAAGAAATCAAAGAAAATACAAATATCTGTACAAATACATTTTTACCAAAATATGAAACACTCATGTCAATTGTAATCCTCATTTCTGTAATTGGTTACATGGCCTTAGCTGGTGTTTATAACTACCTTCCTCTACTCCTCCTTCTGTATTTGCTCCACCCTCTGCAAGCACTTCAGCAGGTCTTGGTTCTTTTCCTGGAGGAGTGACCCACGCCTTCATTCCTGAAGGGTCTGTGCCCTTTGTCATCCTGCCTGGATTAGATTGTTGTAATTTCCTATTAACTTTAATCACAGGAAGCACCACGAGACGCTCTAAAGGATCTCCTGCACTCCAGACATAGTCTTTCTTAACCTCCATTGTGGAGCAATCCAATTTCCCCGTGGTCATCTGGATCAATCACCCTCCTAACACTGTTACTCCTTTCTTAACCTGTTGACTTAAGGGCATCAGAAGCCCAAAGTGGCTAGGGAGAAGTCTGCACTCCCAGTTCAATGGAATGCTGTGTCTCCTGGCAGGAGCATGTCCCCTCTGGAACCAAAACTTCTAGGCCAGCAGATCTTAAGATCACAGGAATAGGAAGCAAAAACTTTCCTAGTGGATCGCTAGGGGTGATAGTGAGCGGAACTGTTCCCTTTTCCACCCCTTGTGGATCCTGGCTATGGGAGGAAAAGTACCATATATTGGAAACTGATTCAAAGCATATACTGCCTTCTGGAGAACCCTGCCCCAGCCCTCCAAGATGTTACCACCTAATTGGTGCTGTAACTGTGTCTCAAAAGGCCATTCTATCTTCCTGTCAGGCCAGCTGCTCCAGGATGGTAGGGGACATGGTAAGACCAGTGAAGTCCATGAATGTGGGTCCAGTGTCACACTTCTCTGGCTGTGAAATGAATTCCTTGGTCAGAAGCAATGCTGTGCTGTGGAATGCCATGACAGTGGATATGGCATTTTGTAAGTCCACGGATGGTAGTTTTGCAGAAGCATTATGTTCAAGAAAGGCAAATTCATAACTAGAATAAGTATCTACTCTAGTAAGGACAAAGTGTTTTCCTTTCCACATAGGAAGTGGTCCAGTGTAGTCAACCTGCCATCAGGTTGTTGGCTGGTCACCCCAGAGAATGGTGCCGTATCTGGGGCTCAGTGTGGGTCTCCACTTTGGACAGACCTGGCACTCAGCAGGAGCTGTAGCCAGGTCAGCCTTGGTGAGTGACATTACATGTTGTCAAAACCATGCATAACCCCCATCTCTATCACCATGGCCACTTTGTTCATGGGCCCACTGGGCAATGATAGGGATGGCTGAAGAAAGAGACCAATTGTCCACTGAACAGGTCATCCATCTACTTATTGAACTCCTGCTCAGCTGAAGTCACCTTTTGTGAGCATTTACATGGGACACAAGTATCTTCACATCATTTGCCCATTTGGAGAGATCTAGCCACATACTTCATCCCCAGATATCTTTTTCACCAAGTTTCCATTCATGTTCATCCCACAGCCTGACCATCCAGCCAGTCCATTGGCTACAGCCCACGAACCAGTGAACAACTGCATATCTGGCCATTTATGTTTCTGAACAAAAATGCATGTCCATGTGAACTGCCCAAAGTTCTGCCTACTGTGAAAATTTCCCGTTGCTGGTATCTTTCAGGGTTGTCCCAGAAAGGGATTGTGATGCTGCAGCTGTCCACTTCTGGGTGGTGCCTGCATAATGTGCAGAGCCATCAGTAAACCAGGCCCTAGTCTTCACTTCCTCAGTCAACTAGTCATAGGAAACACCCCAATGAGGCTATAGGTGAATGCTTGGCAGCAGGGAGCATTATAACAGGAGTAGAAACCATAGACATTTGGGCAACTTCTTCATGCAACTTGCTTGTGCCTTCAGGACCTGCGTGGGCCCAATCATGTTCATATATATATATATATATATATATATATATATATATGTATATGTATATATATATACATACATATATATATATCCATACACATTTGATAATGGATTGCTTCTGTGCACATCCTATTTGATGACTCAGTGAGTCAGGAACACTCAGCTCATGATGGGCAGCTCAGGCCACATGGTAACTTGGTGGCCCATTGTCAAACATTCAGTTCCCACTGAGGCCTAATAGCTGTCTCTGAAAGGGAGAATAGTTGTCTGCAGATGATGGTAGAGCCTTATTCCAAATCCCAAAGATCTCTTCTGTGATTCAACTATAGGGGCCTGCCAATGGCTCCACACAGCATTCCTGTCTGCCACGGCCACCTCAAGTATACCTCAGGTCTGCTGGGTCATATGGTCCAACAGCCCAGAAGAGCCATCGCCTGTTCCAGGTCCCACTTAAAGCTAACAGCTTTCGAGTCACTTGATATATGGGCTGGAGTAACACACCCAAGTGAGGAATGTGCTGTCTCCATAATCTAAATAGGGCCACTAAACATTGTGCTGCTTTCTTGGTGGTGGGAAGGGCCCAGTGCAATAACTTACCTTTCACCTTAGAAGGAATATCAATGCACATCTCACACCAGTGGACTCCTAAGAATTCTACTGAGGTGGCTTGAGTTTTGGTTGTATTTATTTCCCATCCTCTGATGCACATATGTGTTACCAACAAATCCAAAGTGGTTGCTACCTCCTGCTCACTTGGCCCATTCAACATAATGTCATCAGTATAGTGAGCCAATCTGATATTTTGTGGAAGAAATAGACGATCAAAATCCCATTGAACTAAGTTATGACAGAGGACTGGAGAGTAGATACCCTTATACTTCTGTTGCTCTAGGACCACTGCTGTATCAAAAATCTGTGTTAGTCAGACTTCTCTAGAGGAACAGAACTCAGAGAATGAATGAGTATATATATTTTATATTATATAAATGAATATTATATATTACATATAAATCCCGTTTGATTTATTTATTAAAAATGGCTTATGGGCTCAAAATATCTAGATTAAAAGTGTATCTTACCACCTCAGAAAATCCAGAAGAACCAGAGTAAAAATTGGTCTTCCCACTTAATATGATTTAATTAAGAAAACCCTCACAGGTGTCCTCAGCAACTTGGGTTCTAGTTAATTCCAGATGTGGTCAAGTTGACAACTAAGAATAGCCATCATATGATCCCATCTGGCTAGCACCAAGGGTAGGGCAGCACACTGAGCATGAAGGTAACCAGATGAACCAAAACCTGGTCACATTTTGAATTATGTGAATCTGCTGGAGCCAGGAGCTGGAGTATGACAGACCCACTGAAGTCTGAGAACTGGCTGGGGCTGTGGTCAAAATCCCTGGTCTCAGGTGGCCTGTGGAAACACTGGAGGATAAAATGCTGGTCCTGCTGGAGCCAGAATGAGAGCCTGTACCACGGTACTCTCTGGAGACTGACACTGATTTTCATGTTAACTGTGTAGCCTGGCCTTTGGTGAAGGTGTTTGTCAGACTTCAGAGTTTTCTGGTTCAATCTTTATGGTCTCTTGTCTGTACAACCATACCATCTACAAATAAGGATGCTTTGACATCTTCCCCGAGTTGTATTCCATTTGCTTCCATGTTTTACTGCCCTAGCTAAGACTTTCAGCTTTGATTTTTTTCCCCTTGTTCGTGTGATATTGGCTATAGGTTTGTGATGTATAACCTTTATTATGCTGTGATGTGTTCTTCCTGTTTCCAGTGTCTTCAGGGTTCTTTGTCAAAAGCCTTGTCACATCTATTAAGGTGATCATGTGACTTACGTTGATTCCATTTGTCTGATGTATTGTTACGTTTACTGACTTGTGTATGTTGAACTATCCTTGCATCTCTAGAATAAAGCCAACTTGATGTGGTGAAGTTGGAAAGCATTTCATTGAATTTTTGGTCTTTGTTGTTATTGATGGTGGTGGTGGTAGGGTGTGTGTGTATTTATGTTCATCAGAGAGATTGGATTATAACTTTCTTTTTGTATTTTGTTTTTCTGGATTGAATATCAGAGTAATACTAGCTTCATAAAAGGAGATATTTGGACTTCTGTTCGCTGCTCTATTCACAGTAGCAAAGAGTTGGGATCAACCCATTTGAACATGAAATGCTCGTGTATATATGAGCACTGCTCAGCTCTAAGAGAAAGTGGAGTTTAAAAGTTTGTAGGAGAATGGATAGACTTAGAATATAAAACATCAGCTGAGGACAAACAGTGTCAGTAGAGTTTCCATGTGGTTTTGCAAAAAGCCTTTAGTCCCTCCCCATATCCTTCCCTTCCCCCCACTCCCCATGTAATCCTCCTACTCTGGTTCCCTCTTTACTTCTCCAAAGCAGTGTATTCTATTTCTCTTCCTTGGTAGATCCTCCCCGCCCCAGTCCCTTTACTAGGTCCCCAGCCTCGGTGGCTGTTTGGATTGTAGCATAATTGAAAGCTTTAAAGCCAATGTCCACCTATAAGAGGAAAAACATATTTGTCTTATTGGGTCTGTGTTACCTCACTCAGGATGATTGTTTCTAGTTCCATCTACTTACCTGCAAATTTCATCATTTCATTTTTCTTTTTCTTTTTCTTTTTTTTTTTTTTTTTTCTTTTTGGTTTTTCGAGACAGGGTTTCTCTGTGTAGCTCTGCGCCTTTCCTGGAACTCACTTGGGAGACCAGACTGGCCTCGAACTCACAGAGATCCGCCTGGCTCTGCCTCCCGAGTGCTGGGATTAAAGGCGTGCGCCACCACCGCCCGGCATCATTTCATTTTTCTTAACAGCTGAGCAATATTCCATCGTGTAGATGTACCACATTTTTATTATCCATTCATCTTTTGACGGACAGACATCTAGGCTGTTTCCAGTTTCTGGCTATTATGATTAGCAGTGAACATGGATGAGAAAGTATTTCTGTAAGAGGATGTAGAGTCCTTTTGGTATATCCCTTCATCAGTCAGTGTTCTGTTGCTGTGAAGAGACACCATGATCAAGGCAACTCTTACGAAAGGAAGCATTTAACTGGGGGCTCGCTTACAGTTTGAGAGACTTAGTCCATTGTCATTATGTCAGAAAGCGTGACAGCACAAAGATAGGTGTTGGAGTAATATCTGATCCACAGGCAGGGGTGGGGGTGGGGTGTAGATCCTAGGCCTGATATGGGCTTTTGAAACCTTAAAGCCCACCCCCAGTGACACTTCCTCCAATAAAGCCACACCTACTCCAACAAAGCCACACCTCTTAATCCTTCTAATCTTTTCAAATAGTTCCAGTCCCTGGTGACCAAGCATTCAAATATATGAATGAGCCTGTGGGGGCCATTCCCAAAGAGTGATGTAGTTAGATCTTGAGATGGATCAGTTCTCAGCTTTTTGAGGACGCTCCACACTGGTTTCCATGATGACCGTACCAGTTTGCATTCCCACCAGGGATGGATAAGTGTTCGCCTTCCACTGCATCCTCACCAGCACCTCCTGTCGTTTGTTTTATTGATCTAGGCCATTCTGACTGGGGTGAAATGAAATCGCAAAGTAGTATAATGTGCAATTCCCTGATGGCTTAGGATGTTGAACATTTCTTTAAAGTGTTTCTCAGCTGTTTGTGTTTCATCTTTTGAAAACTCTCTGTTTAGGTCAGTACCCCCATTTTTATCTAGGTTATTTACTTTCTTGATTTTTTTCTTCAGATCTTTATTCTAGGCACAAACACCTATCAGATGTGTAATTGGTAAGATCTTTTCACACTCTGTTTTGGGTGCCTGCTGTTTTGCCTGGATAATAGTGTCCTTTGCTATCCAGAAGCTTTTCGGCTTCGTGGAGTCACCTTTATTACTTGTTAGTCTTGGTGCCTGTGCTCTCAGTGTCCTATCCAGAAAGTCCTTTTGTGTGCCAGTGAGTTCAAGCTGTTCCCCACTTTTTCAGGGTGTCTGGTCTTACGTTGAGGTCCTCGATCCGTCTGGAGTTGAGTTTTATACAAGCTTATAGATACAGATCTATTTGCACTCTTCTACATGTGACCTTCCACTTTGACCAGTGCCGTTTGGTGAAGATGCCGTCTTTTCTGCAGTTGTATTTTTGGCTGCTTTGTCAAAAATCAGGTGTCTAGAGGCGTGTGGACTTGCGTCTGGGTCTTCAGTTCTAGTCCATTGACCAGTACATCTGTTTTTATAGCAATACCATGCTGCTTTTACTACTGTAGTACAACTTGAAATCTGGGGTGGTGATACCTCTAGCAGATCTTTTATTACTTAGGGTTATTTTAGCCAGCCTGTGTTTTTTGTGTTTCCATGTGAAGCTGAAGATTGGCTGTTCTTTTTAACTTTCTGTAAAGAACAGTGTTGGACTTTTGATGGGGTTTGCCTTGAATCTGTAGATTGCTCTTGGTAGAGTGGCTGTTTTCACAACATTAATCCTACTGATCTGTGAGCATGGGCAATCTTTCAACCTGTGGTGTCTTCTTAAATTTCTTTATGTGTATGAATTTTTTGCCTGCATGTATGTATGTGCATCTGAATTGAAGTAAGGGTTAAAGTCCTAGGAACTGGATTACAATTGTGAGCTGCTGTGTGGGTGCTGGGAACAGAAACTACAAGAATAAGTCCCCTTGCCAGGCGGTGGTGGTGCACACTTTAAATCCCAGTACTCGGGAGGCAGAGGCAGGTGGATCTCTGAGTTTGAGGCTAGCCTGGTATACAGAGTGAGTTCCAAGACAGCCAGAGCTACCTAGTGAAACCCTGTCTCGAAAAACAAAAACAAACAAAAAAGAGTTTGTGCTCTTAACCATTGAGCCATCTCTCCAACCCATGAGAAAAAAAATATATTAAAGTCAAACCATCTGCAGAGGTTGAGAAATGCTTAGAGGAGACATAATCTCAAACAGTTGTCATGGAAAATGCCAATGGATATGTTGGAGTCCGGGCTTCTGTGAGCCATCTCTCTGGTGAGGCTGTTGAAAATGGAATGATCTCAGATCCTTGGTACATGTCTACATTACATTGTCAGCTTCCTTGTTTGAGTGTTTATGTTTGATGAATTATACGTAGGTCTGTTAGCCACATTTTAGACAAGATGTGGGCAAAGCAGAGAGACAAATAGCGATAGAATAGTGCTAAAGGAGTTTGATTGATGGGCCTGAACGACAGGGTGTAAAGAACAGGTGAGGCCTCCCCTGTAGGCTGTGGGGAAGGAAGCCCAAGCAGTGATACAGGTGATTTGCTAGACACCAAAGTGCTCAGTCAATGTTTGAAAACGTGGAAATTACAGAGCAAAAGATTCTTAGTCTAAGACAGAACAGCGTGGTGTGAGAGCTTTCCAACCACATGAAGGCTTGGTCTGGGAGGTAATAACTTTCCATATGATGAGAACTTCAGATCTAGCAGTATGTGACAAGGGTAGGGACTCTGGACAGTTTCCATTCTGAGTGAAAGGCTGTACCACAGGAGTGACTGGAGACGCTTTCAGTTCATATTTTATATTATTTCTCTCCGGTACTGGGCTAGTGTCTTCTCATTGCTGATAAAACCTGACCAAAGCACTGAATAGAGAAAGGCCTTTTGGCTCAGACTTCAGAGGTACAGCCTCTCAAGGCAGGAAGTTAGGGTGGCAAGAGCTTACGGCTGACATCACATCCAGGTAAGAAACATGAGTATGGTGTGCAGCTGACTCGTTTATGTCATGTAGGATCCAACCCTGCAGAGTGGTACCACCCACAACCTGGGCGGGTCTTCCCACCCCATTTTTAAACTTAATCTAGGTAATCCCTCATGAACATGCTCAGAGCTTGATTCTAGAGCTTGTCAAATTGACAGTCAGCTGAGCCAGGATCAGGAGTTTGAGACCAACCTGGACTAAATCGTGGGACCATGTCTTAAAAAGCACACTGACAGTTGCAGAGAAGATGGTTTAATTCAGTGGTTCTCAGCCTGGGGGTCATGCATCAGATACCCTGCATATCAGACATTTACATTATGATTCATAACAGTAGCAAAATTACAGTTATGAAGTAGCAACAAAATAATTTTGTGGTTGGAAGTCACCACAACGTGAGGAACTGTGTTAAAGGGCCGCAGCCTTAGGAAGGGCGAGAACCACTGGTTTAGTCAGGTTGACATTTAAGCAAAAGGACCTGAGTTTGGCTCCACAGCACGCATGTAAAACAACAGATACAGCAGCACAGGCTTGTTATCCTAGCACTGGAAAGGCAGGAACAGGAGGAGCCCTGGAGCTCACTGCCCAGTTGGTAAGCTCCGGGTTCAGTAAGAAACCCTGTCTCAAAAAGATAAAGGAAGACACCTCGCTGCCAGCCTCTGTCCTCATAATGCTCACACAATCCTCATACTCTACACTACACTACACACACACAGACACACACACATAACACAGACACACATTCACACACACACACACACACACACACACGTAACACAGACACACATTCACACACACACACATAACACAGACACACATTCACACATACACACACACATAACACAGACACACACACATACATACACACACACAGAACACACAGACACACACACATAACACACAGACACACACTCACACATACACACACACATAACACACACACTCATACATACACACACACATAACACAGACACACACTCAAACGTAACACACACACACACACACACACACAATGCAAACGGACAGGCAAATATGTAAAATACTTGTACAGAAGGAATGCTTTTGACTCAAAGGTTCCTTGATTGTCAACACCAGTATTTCAAAGGTGCTGGAAAATCGAAACAATTAGTTGGAACCTGTATGCTGTGGTTTTATGATTTTATTGTTGTTTCTGTGGAGAGAGGAATACCCACAATCTTTTCAGCTATAAGATTGAATGGAGAAGGAACTATCCCTGTTGAGAAGTGGTAGTTTTGTTGTGGCTGTTGGAAGCCTGAGCAGGCGTGCTGTCTCCATCCATCAGTTCTTCTGGATTCTGGTTGAATACTAACACCATCACAAAGTTTGTACCAGGCTTCAGCCCGTATACAGAGGTTTGTACCAGGTTTGTATACTGACCAGTACAAACAGGCTGCTAGTACTCGTTGATTTGATTAAGATAACATCTGTCCTGTTGAATCAAATAGTTAAAGCAGTGGAGAAATCTTTTAAATTATGGAAATGGACAAACACTTTCTCAGTTTTGGTAGATTGCGTCATAAAATCATTTTTCTACTGTGCATGTCCCTTCCCATAGTGCATCTGATTTTATTCATATATACCTGTAATTGTTCACAGGCATAAGATGAAAAAATACAGGACAGGATTTTTCCCTCATAAATTCACTTGAGGAGATGGTTTTGCCTTACTATGCATAGACCCAAAACCATTTGAGAAAGATCAGCCTTTCCATTTGTCGTCCCCAGATAGTAATATGGCTAACTGTTCCCCTTCCCTTGCCTGTGTTCAGGAGCCTGTACACCAACACATGCCATCCCAAGTTCCTCTCCCTTCAGTCTACTTCGCACTGTTACTGTCAACTTTAAAACAAGTTCGAATGCCACTATCCTGCGTAGATAGTTGTATTGATTCTAGCTGCTTATGGGTTTCACCCCGACACATACTAGAATTATATGGGAAGTTTTTAAGTGTTGACACTCAGGCCCCAACCCAGAACAGTTCACCAATACTAATATATAACCAGCACCAGTATTCTGCCTTAAAGTTGCCCAGGAGATTTTAATGTGTATCCAGAGGGGAGAGCCTCAGAGCCACATAATAGACTGGCTTGTTAGCCAGGTATGTGTACACCACAGCAGTCTTGCATGATGACCCTAATATACCTCTTCCCCCATTCCTATTCCATCTTCTATTCCCAGACCACACTGTCTCCTGCCTCAGCTTTTACCTGTGTTGATACCTCTTCTAGAACAATTTTTACTTTTTCCTCTATGTGGGCATTTCTGATTCAGGAATTTCTTCACACTCCAGGAGACTTGCATCCCTTTCTTTGGCTCTGTATTAATAATTATTTATAGATCTCTTTCCCAGAATACCCTGAAGTCCTAGAAGATACGATCCTGTTGATTTTATTCCCCTAGTGGCTATATAAATAAGCATGAACAAGCAGCATCCTGCCTGGAGTGGAGGAGGGTTAGAAAAACGTATGGCGGTGGGAAATGGAAGTAGCTACGGCCCTGAGTTGGCTAGGATGCGTAGCAGGCTTGTAGTCTTCTGTGGGTTTTCATACTTCTGCAAAAAGCAAAGACCAGGGCGCTTAAGATGGCTCAGCAGGTGAGAGTGTTAGGGGCCCCTGTGCCAGCCTTATGACCTGAGGCTGGCCTCCACAACTAGCTCCTAGTTGTCCTCTGAGCACACACACACACACACACACACACACACACACACACACACACACACGCAAATAAATAATAAAAATATTTTAACCAGGAAGGATCCAAGTATGAAGTTTGACCATCTGGGACTAAAAAGTTAAGACTAGCTCTTACCATGTCCCAAGCGTTGTGTGTGTATTTGTGAATCTAAAAGCCGAGTCATGCTTCTGAGACTCTCCAGGGGGTTCTGTGATCAGGAGTCAGCATGAGGCTAGGGCCAGCTGTTTCTCTGGCTCGGCAGATTATTCCAGTTTAGTTACTGAGACACTCAAATATAGAGACTCCTGTAGATGTGTGCTCGTAATTTTGAGCTGGCCTTTATGTTGTAGCTGCTGACTAACCTTTCTCTCGGCTATCTTAAATGCCCATTTTTTCTATATATTCTAAAGACTAGGAAATGTGATTTTGTTCTTCCTTTTTCCCCCCCACTCCCCAGGATTACTCTAAGTCGATTTTGAAAGAAACTGCCTTGTTTTGTAAATCATCTCAGAAAGACTCTTGAATATTGGCGTGGGATGTCTGGAGTTGTTATTCGCTCTTTATCTTCACTCTTTGTCACGAACACGAACCACCACAAAGTACTTGGGGAGGCAGTAGCGTTTCAGAACTGATGCATCAGTGAGATCTAGTCTGTGACCTCCACGCCCACAGCCCTGGTGGCGCTCATCAGCAAGTAGAGATGCCATCTAAGTAGCTGTGTATTCCTATAATCATCTTGAGTAAGGACAGGATTTGTCTTTTTAAAAATCAAAATAATGGTTGGCATGTATGAATGTTCCTCTTGCGTTTCCATCTATCATTTAAAAAGAGACGGTTTTTAGCTTTAAAGGAATCTGATTTTTTTTTTAAAGAGCTCCCTTTTTTTTTTTTTCAGTGTGGTTCATATGAAAAGTTCTCAACTGAGGAAATCAAAAAGGATAATTTTCAGTCATTGTCCAAGAACTTTCTGATGGTAGAATCAGAGAACTGGGAAATATGTCCTCTCCTGGCAATTTGAGGAAGATGATGTCAAAGAAAAATTGAAACCAACTCTTACAATGAAAGCATTAAGGTCTAAATTAGATAATTGTCTATTATTTTGTAGTATACAGCAACCAAGCCTGTCCCAGGCCTCTTTGTCCACTGTTCCTGAGAACCAGTGCCTGTGGAGGAACCCATTCTGTGTTTATGACAACCACCTCCTGGATTATTATAATCACTGAGTTATTGTGGTTCTTAGAGCTAAGTTGCTTATCCTTCTGACTCTGGGTTTTTATTGTTTTGTTTTTGTTTCTTGTTCTTGCTTTAAGAAATGAGAGGCCACCGGGGTACTTTTGAAATGAAGTACTTCATGTCTAAGGATACATTCATGTACATTGCTGGCATTAGCCATCTGTTGGATTATAGCCAGATATAACTAGAACATTGCATCTCCATATTTCATGTTGATTTTAAACTGCCTTCCCTCCACTTCTCAGGTTATCTGGTTGGAAACAGATCATATTTGATCATGGCAAAAAGAAGGGAAAAACTAGAAATTAAATGCTTAGGTAGGCATAGTGGCACACTCCTTTAATCCTAGCAATAGTCAGAGGCAGGTAGATCTCTGTGAGTTTGAGGCCAGCCTGGTCTACAGACTGAGTTCCAGGATAGCCAGGGCTACAAAGTGAGACCCTGTCTCAAAAAAAAAAAAATTGCAAATACAAAAAGGTCTGAGATGTAACTCAGTGGTAGAACATTTGTGTGACAGTGATGGGGTGGCCTTAGATTCAATCCACATTACCAGAAAGAGTAAGGAAGAAGAGATGGGATAATTAGCGTCTAGCATTAATGTACCAAAATATTTGGGAACTCAGTGGTTTGTTGTCTGGTTCTTAAGTTTCCCTGTAGAGATAAACTGAGAAATGGACCCATGATTAGCAGTCTAGCTAAAATTCAGATTCGTATCCAACAGAAAATAAGCAATAAGGTCTGACTAGTGATCAGTAAAGTTTACTTTTGCAATGTTTGTGTAAAGAAGCTTCTAAGCAAATTAGTGATACAAATATGATTGCAAGAAAACAGTATTTGTTTCAGCATAGAAGAGAGGGATAGTTTCAAGTACTTTTAGCAGAGTTTTTTTAGTAGAACTTGGTAACTAACTTTAGTATATTCATCTTCAAAACAAAAATTGATTCAGGTAATGATACTGCATTCAAAATTATTTTCAGGGCAGGGGAATACAGTATTTTCAGGACTGGGGATGTAGTGTGGTGGTAGAGCACTTAACTAGCATGCATGATATCTTAGATTCAATTTCCAGAACTGTATTCTCTGTCTCTCTGTCTCTCTCCCCCTCTCTCTCTCACACACACACACACACACACACAGAGTAATGTTAGTTAGAAGCTGTATCTACTCCAAGTAAAATTAGTCTGAAACTACTAAGCCTTTGTTAATCTACTTTTTGAATGACTGTGACTTTAAATCTCATGTCTGACTTTGCTTCTGGATCTCAAGTTATAGTCCATTTAAGATGTCTTGTTTTACATTCGTCTAAACAACACTAAATTACAGAACTAAGATTGCACTTAATAAGCCTTTGTTTGTTTTTCCATTCATTAATGCTCCTCCTTTGAAGCTGGTGGCCATGCTGTGTCTGTGTGGCAGTGTCAAGCACAGCAGCTTGTACTGTCAACTACACAATTATTGCCTTGAAGAGAAAGGAGGAAGCCACTTGTCTGAGAACAGAACAGGCACAGCCATGTTTCTCCTAACTGAAGCTGGTGTTGGGAAATAGGAAAACATATTGGAGCCTTATACTCAAATATAAATAATCTGAGTGCAAGGAAAAGGAGAAGAAGGAAACATGAAAGTATATTTAGCACATTCTACTGCAAGGTAGTGTTCTGATCAAATTGTGTCAACACGAGGCTGGAGAGATGGCTTAAGTGCTGCTTTCTCAGGGGACCCAGGGTCCATTCCTGGCACCGTTATATGGAGGCTCAAGACGGCCTGTGATTCCAGTTCCAGAGATCTCATGCCTCTGTGGACTCCTGCACATATGTGGTTCGCATACATACCCTTAGTCGCACACATATACACATACACATAAAATAAATATTTTTTTAAAATCATGTCTACACATCTAGATCCATATACCTCTCTATCTGTTTAGGACTGGAGATGTAACTCAGTGATAGAACCTTTGCCTACCATGTACAAGGCCCTGGGTTCCCTCCTAGATACTACACACACACACACACACACACACACACACATACATGGGGATGGGGGGAGAGAGAGAGAAAGAGAGAGAGAGAGAGAGAGAGAGAGAGAGAGAGAGAGAGACTATCTGTAGTCCGTATGTTCATCTATTGCCTCTCTGTCTCATTGTGCATGTGTAAGCATGTATTTAACGAAATGCTTATGCCAGGCTCTCTTTACATGTATGCTTTACAGAGACAGCTCATTTCACCTTCATAATCACACTGTGGGCGTCTCTAATTATGATCCTCATTTAGAGACGATGAGACTGAGGCACTTGCCTTAGACCCCTATCCTCTCATTGGCTACTCCATGGCGTCTATTTGGAGAACCCCAGTAACTTAGCAGAGGTCGAAATAGCATTAGTTGGAAGGGCTGAAATCTGAGCCAGGCTGTCACTGCTCCCTCCCTGTTGTCTCTCTGTCTGCTTCTAGCTTCTGCATAATGTTCCTTATTATTTTGCTGCAAAAACTTGATCTATTTGTAGATGCCTCAATTCAAATATCATTTCCTCTAAAATGCCCTTTCTAATTAACATACTTGGAAGCTTCTTTTCTTACATTCCTATAGGAGTGAATTCTTACCCATTGGGATGCTTCCTCCTTTATATGGTAAAAGTTTATGTACACTGCCCTGACTCAGATGATACCATTCTTTTCTTCTCCTCCCCCTCCCACAAGACAGTTTTTCTCTGTGTAGTCCTGGCCATCCTGGAACTTACTCTGTAGAGCAGGCTGGAGATCCACCTGCCTCTGCTGGGATTAAAGGCATGGGCCACCACCAACAGCAATTACATAATTCTTAAAGGCAAAAATTGTCATGGGCATCTTGCTGTTCATACGCTTCTTGAAAATTCTAGGAAGTTTCAAAGTAGCAAGAATCAATGGCTTAAAAATGTTAAGTGCATGACTATTTGTGGTATAAATGTCCCAACTGAATTCTAGTATACTTTTAAAAAATTAACAGACTAAGGTTGCACACGCCTTTGATCCCAGCACTCTGGAAGCAGAGGCAGGCCAATCTCTGAGTTTGAGGCCAGTCTGGTCTACACAGTGAGTTCCAGGTCAGCCAGGGCTACACAAAGAAACCCTGTCTTAAAAAACAAAAACAAACAAACAAAAAAGAACCAAACTTTAAAAAATTAACCTCTATATGAACATATTTCATTGTACACATGAAATTCTCAAGGAATTGAAAAAAATTAAATATAAAATATATAGGTATTATAATGAAAATATTTTCACTGCATACATTTTTGTAGGGAAAAGAGAGATTGAATAAAACTTTTCATCAATTGCTTTAAAAATTTTTTTGTTTGTTTGTTTGTTTTTTGGTTTTTTTTGAAACAGAGTTTCTCTGTAGCTTTGGTGCCTGTCCTGGATCTTGCTCTGTAGACCAGGCTGGCCTCGAACTCACAGAGATCCACCTGGCTCTGCCTCCCGAGTGCTGGGTTAACTGTCTTGACTTCCTTAGTTTTTTACATCCCTTTTTTTTAACTGATGGAAAATGAATGGTGAAGAAAGGCTGATTAATCTTTTAGAGTTCTGTGTTTGTGTGTATATAAATGATACTCTTAACTCATTGCCAAAGTGTTTTATGGATAAAACTAACATGATCATTTGGAAGGCTAGGATAGAAGTATATGTGTTAATGAGTTTTGCTGCAAGATGAGACACTTAATACACTGGTTCTGGTTGCAAGTACAAGGTGGCTCTTGGGAGGCTAAAACACCAGGATTGTGAGTTCGAGGCCAGCCTGGACTAAAGAGTGGTATGTCATCTCAAAAACAAGGCTCTGGGTACTGTTTGCTAGTGTCCTGGTGACCGAGTCAGCATGGGAAGGGACTGCCCAGTGGTGAGGCTGGAGTGAGCAGAGACACCATGACAACAGTCTGCTGCTTGGTGTCCCGGTGCGTTGTCTAGCCAGTATCCCAGATTTGCATCCCACCCGAGGCTGGGCACGCAGGTGATATAATACAGGAAAATTAAAGAGGCTATTGCAGTGACAGGGTTTAAAGAGCGTTTGCACACCCCAGGTTTCCTCGGAATGCTTAGCAGTCACTTGAAATTCCTTTCAACTTTTCCTATTGTGCAGCTTGGAGCTTGAGAAGTGGAGCGTTTGATCTTCGCTCATTAAGTTCCCAATTGATCTTTCCCAGGTGCTCTATTGATGGGACATGGTCAGGACACCACAGCCCCTTATTGAAAGCACCTGGGGACCAGTCATCTCAGGGAGCTCTCAACTGTCCTTTGATGTCAGCATTATTGTCACCATTTAACATGTGAGGATGCAGACACAGAGGTCAGCTAAGTCCCTGTGCTCACACAGCCCAGAGGTGGCACCTTACTCACATCTTAACCCAGAGCTTCCATCCAATGAATTTCTTCCCTACCTGGTGGGTTGGTACTTTTTTTTTTTTTTTCTTAAGCATTCACTTTGTTATGGCTTTGGATGGTTTGTATAATCCTCTGAAAATCTGGGAGCCATGATGAAAGCCCTGAAAACTTCCCTTGTTCTCCTGCTTTCAATATTTAGACCAGATGTAAAGAGTTCAGAATCCAAACCTCGTCGCTTTGTCTTTTAGATATTTTGGAATATTTCATCTTTTCACAATCTATGACTCATTGAGGGCTCCAGAAATACAATACAGCATGTACATTTATTCTGGATCTTAAATTTTAAATTTCACCAGAAAAATAATCTTGGTTTAAGAACTGGGCTGTGTTGTGTCCTTTGTGTGTTCCTGGCTCCCTGCAACATCACAGGATGCTAAAATGTGAACTCCTTGATCGCCTAGATTTTGCCCCGTCCCCACAGAGCACCAGAATCAGCACCCACCAACATTGCCCCGCAGTATTGTACCCGAATACACACCTAGGAAGGAGTCCCTTCTTTTGGCTTATTTCATTTTTTAACCCTTTCTTAGTGGTCCCCTCTGTCTTCTGCATGTCTAGTTCCTTGGCTTTCCTCAGCCTTCACTCTCTCCCTCAGTACCACCAGGCTAGCCTTAGTGCTCTTCACTCTTTGGGGTCACAGACCCCTTTTTCATAAAATTACAGAAAAAAAAGTTAGCACTCCAGAAAAGTACACAACAAACACAGGACATTTTGTTTATTTTAGAGGTTCAGAATTCAAAACCTTTAGTCTTTGAATCCTTGAGGACAGATGCAGCCCAGGAAACTCTATGAATATGAAGATGATGAGTATGGCCCAATACAAAATTGTAAACTTATTTAAAATATGAGTTTTTTATGAAAAAAAATTGTACCTTGATTGCACAATCTCTAGCATGAACTTGGTAGATAACAATGTTGTACTTCAGTGTCAAGGGTTCAGTACACCTATTCTAGACCTACAAGAAACATACAGTTCTTTTCACTAATGAAGAGGAAGCATATGAGTCTAAAGTAAGTTAGAGGATGATGCACTGTTTTCTTCAGAGGTTTGGTTGTTTTTTTGGGGGGAGGATTGTTTGTTTGGTTTTTGTTTGTTTGTTTTTCGAGACAGGGTTTCTCTGTGTAGCTTTGGCAATCGTAGAAATCTGTAGACCAGGCTGGCTTCGAACTCACAGAGACCCGCCTGGCTCTGCCTCCCAAGTGCTGGGATCAGAGGCATGCTCCACCACCGCCCGGGAGGTTCTTGTATTTTCTAACAGGTGTGGGTGTGGTTGCTGTTAAGGGAGACAACAGACTCACTGTATGTGACATAAAAGGAACCAGAAAATTTCGAAGTCTTTCTTGATTCAAATAGACCTTACAAAGCCATCTGGGTCTTCTACAATGCAGAATCCGATGTGTAGGTCAATTCAGCTTTTTTTAAAATTTTTTTTTTTTTTTACTAGAATAGAGCAGAAAAAAAATTTTGCTAAGAGATCTTGCTACTGAACACAGGCATTTTTTAATAATAGTAATTTTGTCAAAATTAGCCTCACAGTGTCCTCTTTTGGCATTGAAAATTCTAGAGTAAGTTTGCTGAGAAGAATCGTGTTACAGAGGTTAGCCCTCTGGTTAGTAGAACGTATTTTCTTTCATTACGGGATGGCAATGTCCACTTCTAGGAGCTTTGGATGAAATGATCTAGAGCACAGACCAGCTGCCGTTATGGAGGCCTAGATGTTGGGCCTAGGTTGGGCGCAGGGATAGAATGTCAGGTACGCAGCCAGCAATTTTTATAAACAACATGAGGAAGATTATATTAGCAGTTAGCAGTTGATGCCAACGAAAGCTAACCATTGGCAGCCTTGGGCATGCCTGTCACAGATGGGCTGTGCTCTTTAAGAGTCTGGTTGTGTTTTGGTGATCCATGCTATAGACATAATGCTGTAGAGCAGTGTGGTTCTCAACCCGTGGATTGCGACCCCTTCGGGGGTCACATGATAGATATCCTGCATATCAGATATTTACATTACAGTTCATAACAGTAGCAAAATGACAGTTATGAAGTAGCAACGAAATAATTTTATGGTTGGCAGTCACCAGAACATGAGGAACTGTATTAAAGGGTCGTAGCATTAGGAAGATTGAGAACCATCGTTATAGAGAAGCCTCTAAACCAGACCTGGGTTTGGAGTGTTGAGTACAGTAAATCCCCTGAAGTTGAAGCTAACATGACTTTTTTTTTTTAAATTAGGAAAACAATAGGTCTCAAAAGATATGTGGGATTTTAGGCGTGTTGTTAATATGGAGTCGGATCATAGAGGGTTTTGGAGGAAGGTGATGTAATCCAGTTGCCTTCCAGGCAGTTACTTTGTATCTGTCAGAAGGGGAGGTGAGTTACTTTGTATCTGTTGGAAGGGAAGGTAACTGGAGGTTTGATTGATGAAGTAGCCATTCGGGGCAAAGTATGCCATGGGAACTGAAATGCCTGAAGCTAACCAGTCTATGCCTTTGTTCTAAGTTGTAGTTGGTAAGAGCATTTGTGTTTTATTTTAAACAACGCACTGTGTTGTACTTTTCTGTTAAATATTGGTTGTGTTCTTGGCATCTTGAACTGTTTGCTTGGGTTTCGGTGTGCTTAGATAGAGAACGATCATTTGTTCCAGCAGAGGACAGTTTTTCTAGTTGTAGCCAGGCACACGGTGACGTGCACTTTCGGAGACGTTTGCTCTCAGTTGTGGGTTTTGTTTTGTAAGTGACCATGTGCCCTCATAGCACCTCCTTGGGAAGTATGGAAGAAAAGCAGAAAGCAAGTGGGTAATCTCACCAGATGTCCCGGGAGGAGCTTGTTCCTAAGCTGTGTGATCCAAATGTGCTCGAACTCCCATCACTTGCCTGTTACGGAAAAGACCTTATTCCTCTTTCTCTGTCCGTACTTGCAGAACCGACTTGCAGTCAGTAGTAGCCAACTGAATTCAATAATTAGCGTAATCATGATGCTGTGCATTGTTCAGCAGGGCACACCCCTTGGCCAGAGTCCCATTAAAGAGGACACCAGTGTTGTCCTAGTGAATAAATCCCGGCCCACATGATGCAAACCAGCGTGTTCCTGCCTGCTGCTCGGCTGCAGTTAATTTTAGCCGGCGTTTGTTCTATGAGTTGTAAAACTGTACCCAAGTAGGAGTTAGTGAGCTGAAATGTGACTTGTGTGCCTAATGCGATAGGTGTCTGTTTTAGAGTTCAGATTGTGTTTATGACCCAGAGAGAAGACTTCTGAAGAATTGTGGCTCAGATTTCCTTTCAAACTACTCGTGAGTACTCCGGGAATTTTTAACATTTCTCTTTGTTCTTTGTACCTTAAATCTTCCTCAAGTGACGATCATGGTAATTTTATATGCCTTGGGAACTCTAGTGTGAATGCTGTAACCGGTCCGTGGCAGAACAGTGGCCCAGCGTTTTCTTTACATGTGGACTGCTGTGGGCACCCTGACTTAAGCAGCTTTTCCTGGAGAGAGCATTTGATTCCCACTTATTTTTACTTCTTTTAATTGTGGATTAGCCCTTATTTTGAATGTTAAAATGTTAGATTGATAGAAATGTTTTCTATACACAGAAATGTCGCAGTGTGTCTTTAAGCTTTCTTTTCTCTGGGAGTAACTGTTGGGGGAAACATGTTAAAAGTTAATTCCTGTTATACCCCTCTCAAGTGGCTTTGACTATCAAGTGTTGCCTTGCCAACAAAAGATGGAAAGCATCTTTTTAAAGGAAAAGCTTATGCTTAAAAATAGACCTTTCTACTACTAAGGAAAATAACTTTATAAAAAACTCATTCAGGAAGGTTTGAGAGCAGTGGTTCTCAGCCTTCTATCGCTGCGACCCTTTGACACAGTCCCTCGTGTTGTGGCGACCCCCCCAACCATAAAATTATTTTCCTTGCTGCTTCATAACTGTAATTTTGCTACTGTTATGAATTGTAATGTAAATATTTTTGGAGCTAGGGATTTGTCAAAGGGGTTGCGACCCACAGGTTGAGAACCACGGTTTTAGAGGGTGCTTTAAAGCATGTTCTGGTTGATTTCGTTATCAATAGTATCTAAAGCTCTCAGTTTGGTCAGTCCCAACTTAAGTCTGGACTAAAGCAAATGGAGGATTCAGTGTTCCTTTCAATTAAACCCAAGTCACCTTGCCTGCTTTGACTATGTTTACACTTAAAGAAGAATGACTCAAGTGAAGCAACTTGTGACTGTTTCTGTCACAGAACCAGAAAAACATTTCCCTCTGGGTTCACATGTAAATGACACCCGCTTTAGGAATGTGGATTTTTTTTTTAAATGAAACATTTGTGCTCCCACGTCTCCGTCTATAAGCAAAGAGGGAGACAAACCCAGGATTAACTGAGAATGTCATTTTCCCAGTTTGCAGAGCGTTACTTCAAGGTTTCTTTGTTGTTCTATGTTGTCTGATTTTCAACACAAATGACAGAAGGTGTCAACAATGAAGGGAAATGTTTTAGCGGTGCATTTGTAGGAAAAGAATGTAAGAATTGAAAATAGCACTGAATTCCCAGGCTATTTTTAGATAGAAACATTTTTTTGAAGCTTAGCTTTCGGGGCAAGAGAGAAATCTGTAATTATAATAGAAAAGTCACTAATGTCATCTTGAGCAGAAGGGCTCTGTTCTGGCAGATGCTTCACAATGCACATGTCATTCACAAGAACGCTCCAGCCCTTGACCTTACGTTTGCCCTCCCTAAGAAGCCGCTGGGACCCCTGCGAAGTGTTTATAATGGTGTCCTCTAGTTGTGCGAGTTTTCAAGCTAAAATTAATTTGATCGTTGTAGTTTTTAATCCTGCCCCAAAGAAAAGCTGATTAGTATTTATCCATTTTTAATGTAACAGAAAGAGGTTTATCTGTTAGTGGGAAGCATGTGTTCTGGGGTAAATTGTTAAAATGCTCATAGACACTTCCAGAGCATGCATTAGTGATTTCTGTGTGGTGAGAGTGCTCTAGGTTCTTCAACGTGGGATTGTGCACATGGCGGTCGGTACTGGGTCTCCGGTGGTAGCTGGTTCTATGATTCTTTTCAGTACTTGATGTATCCCCTGGGTCCCATAAAGGGGTACTTGTCACAGATCTCTCCCTCATGACTGGAAGCTGTGTTGATTAGTTGTGACTTTGAATGATCACAGTGAGCTCAACTCTGGCCACAAATGGGAGGTCGCAGAGGTTCAAGTGGGCCTCCATACTACCGAAGAGCCCCACTTGAACCTCCATGCGTGGCTGCCTCTCCACTCCAGCTCAGCCCACAGGTCCTGTGGGAGTTGCTCTCACTAGCCTGCCCACTTATCTTCTCCCTTGCTCTAAATCTTGCTGCGCAGAGGCTTTGCTGAGACCGCCGCTGAGGCAGTGGGTTTACTCTGCAGTTCCTTTAATTACAGAGTATCTAGCCTTCAGCTTTGAGGAGCTTAGCGGGCAGCCTTTTGTCTGGCTCCCCTCCAGTCACGTGCTCTCTGTTTGTGTAGCTGGTTGGTTGGCTCCTGTGGGGCTGGGAACAGAATCCAGGGCCTGAAATACTCCCAAGCACTCACCCTCTGAGTTACTTCTCCAGACCCTACATGAGGGCTTAAATCAAGCAGTAGCTTGTCTGCGTGGATATGGGCAACTGCATTCTGTAACAGGTTGCCTTTGCTCAGTGATTACATCCCTGGAAGATTCTCTATGAAAAGGCAATTTGGCAGAAAAACTTGTGGTGTACCTAGTTTCAGCTATGTTATCTAACATGAAAGAGGACCAAGCGAGTGGAGCCTTCAGTTGGGCCCGTGTTGACGGCAGCCAATAGCGGACTGCCGGGAAGAATGCTGATGTTTCTGGGAAGTACTGGTGCTGCTGTTGTGTGCTAAGCACCTCCACAGCTCATACAATACACAAAGAGAGCACAGTGCAAAGAGCTCACGTGCTAACCCTCAGCAGTGCCAAAAACGGGGGCCCTGACATGCAGTAAACAAATTGGTAAGAAGACAATACGGAAAGAGAGAAGTGGGAAATGAGAGCACGGGGTGTGTGGAGAGCACAGTAGCCTGCAGTTTCTCTGGGCATTTGCAGCAAAGGATCGGCCGGGCTTTTGTGTCCTGGTGCAGCTTTGCCCTAGGCGGCGGCTGGGGATAAGCAAGGCAGCCCGGAGCCCAGTGGTCCACTGCCAATCCTAATCAACTGCCACCAAAGGAGGCATTGAAGTTTCACTTCATCTGAAGCTATTGTTGGGTGGTGGCCTCAGATCTAGTCTGACGAGTGAAAAGCGGTCTCCTCTGTTAAACTGTTTAGCCTTGGAAATCTGACCTTGACTTCCAGGTTATACTTTTCTCTCCTCCATGTCCCCTGGCCCCGTTCTGCCCTAGAACGCTGGGTCATCTGTCTGGTTTCTCAGAAGATAAGCGTTCTGAAGGTCTGTGACACCCTCCTGCGGCCCACAGAGAGTCAGAAACACATGACAAAGGATGCTAACAGGGCAGCCTTGGATACAAAAGACTGATGAATGTGCACTGGATTGGGTCTGAGTCATTCACTTCTCAACACCAGCCCTAGCAGGTCTCTGACTCAGTTCTGGGTCTTGTTTATGGCTCCGTGTCAGAAAGAAACTTGGAGATATTCAACCAAGAACCTCAGGAGAACAGAAAAAAGAATCAAGGGTTGGAAATGATGGCTACAATAAGAGGCTAGAGGACTTCTAGTATTTAGCCTGGAAGGGAGAAAAATGCCTGAGGGACTTGATCCAAAGGATAACGAAGAAGAGCTGGTGTCTGCTGCCCTTTGGAATGTAAAGTTCAGGTTCAGCGATGCCACAGTGTGGCTGTGACCAGCCAACTCCAGTGCTGCCTGGCAACGTGTGTGGAACACAGGTTCTCAGGCCCACCCAGACCTATTGATCCAGAGGTGGTGGGGAACACAGGTTCTCAGGCCCACCCAGACCTATTGATCCAGAGGTGG